>JAMKCH010058996.1:0-22851 GCA_023653785.1 Ophioderma brevispina | reverse complement strand
AATACATAAGAATTAGAAAAAAAAAAACCCACAACGAGATCTCTTCTCGTTGTTGTTTTTTTAATTCTTATGTATTTTATTGTTGGCGAGAAAAAGTGGAACGAGAATTCTTTTCTCGTTGTGTTTTTTTTTAAATTCTTAGTTATATATTGTTGGCGAGAAAAAGTAACGAGGATTTCTTTTCTCGTTGTGTGTTTTTTAAATCCTTATGTATGTATGTTTGGCGGGAAAGGACGAGAAATTCTCGTCACTTTTTCTCGCCAAAACAGTTTTAAAATACTTATAAAAATTAGAAAAGACTCCACACAACGAGAAGGTAGATCTCGTCCTTTTCTCCGCCAAACAATACAATACCAAAGAATTACAAAAAAACAACGGAGAAAAAAAATTCTCGTCACTTTTTATCGCCCAAAACAATACAATACATAAGAATAAAAAAAAAACACAACGAAACGAAAAAGAAATTCTCGTCATTTTTATCGCCAACCCAAAACAATAAAATACATAAGAAATTAGATAAAAATCCACAATCGGAAAGTAGATCTGTCAACTTTTCTCGCCAAACAATAAAATACATAAGAATTAGAAAAAAAAATCCACAACGAGATCTCTTCTCGTTGTGTTTTTTAAATTCTTATGTATTTATGTTTGGCGAGAAAAAATGACGAGAATTTTTTTCTCGTTGTGTTTTTTTTTTTTTTAATTCTATGTTATTTTTTGGGTTGGCGAGAAAAAGTAACGAGAATTTCTTTTCTCGTGGTGTGTTTTTTTAAAGTCCTTTGTATGTATTTTTTGGCGAGGAAAGGAAAAGGACGAGAATTCTCGTCACTTCTCGCCAAACAATAAAATACTAAAATTTTTTTTTTTTTTAAAAAAAACACACGAGAAGAAAAGAAATTCTGTCACTTTTCTCGAAACCCAATAAAATAATAAGAATTAAAAAAAAAAAAAACAACTGAAAAAAAAGAAATCTCGTCATTTTTCTCGCCCACCAAACAATAAAATAACGTGTAAGAATTAAGTGATAAAAATCCACAAAGAGAAAGCAAGATCTCGTCCTTTTCCTCGCCAACAATAAAAGATAAGAATTAAAAAAAAACACAACGAGCAAAAGACACTTCTCGTCATTTTGTCGCCAAATAATAAAATAACATAAAGAATTAGAATGATACAGTTGTTTTAAAACCCTTCTAGACGGGTATTTGGGGGGCGAGAATTTTGGCTTAGAAACAAAAAAATGCCGAAATCTGGTCCTAAATCGTGCCATAGATGTCTGCAAAACTAAAAATCAGGGTCGATCTGGGGCCCGTAAAACAAGGTTTTTTTTATTTTAGTCACCTTTAGCGCGATTTTAAGCAAAAAAACGTTTAAAGTGAGATTAAAACGTAGGCTTAAGTAACGCCAATGCCAGAAAGGAGTTTAAAGTTAAAACGCAATTTTAACTCCGCCAAATGGATATATCCGAAATTTAAACAAGGTACGGGGCTAGTTAAGAA
The DNA here is from genome assembly GCA_023653785.1 of Ophioderma brevispina. NCBI lineage: Eukaryota > Metazoa > Echinodermata > Ophiuroidea > Amphilepidida > Ophiodermatidae > Ophioderma > Ophioderma brevispina. The sequence goes on along the minus strand of JAMKCH010058996.1, from coordinate 21,355 downwards.
ATGTTTTAGTGTGTGTTTCTCCAAATGCACGGTTCATGCCCACAACTAGAATTGACCAACAGCAAGTGCACACCATTCTCGCCCGCCAGTGTGGTTGTAGCACCTTAAACGCTAAGGAAAGCCATAATACACTTGTGCGCTCGCTCAACCATTAAAATACAATACGGCCCTTTATCACTTGAAAGTTAGCGTATTTTAAAACACCAACTAGTTATTCGTGTTTAAAGCTTATATTTAAGTAAGCAAATGGTAAAAATATTTTTAACCTTAAACGCGTTGCTTAAACGCACTTTTAAATTACGGTGATTTAAAGCTAAAAGCGCCGTTAGCTAAACAAGTTTCTGGAATACGGGCCAAAGAACGTTTCAGTACTAGAAAAATACTGTTCCTAGTAATGTTCACATTTCATCTCAAAAGGCAAAATAAAGGTATAGTTTGTCTAGGTTCCGACTTTTAGTTAAACAGGTACAGCCCCCAAAAAGGTTCAAGATCATCCTGAGGGTAAACGTTACCCAATGCTCCTATTTCGTTGAAACGGGTGTCAAATTGTTCGTCTTGCCTTATATTACAATGTTTCGCATTTGGTTTCGTAAGTTATGAATAAAAATGAGTTTCAACTACTTTTGTTGCAATCCCTGTGGAAAGGTTAACAATTTTAGACCATTTTGAAAGAAATCGGTGCAATAGTAAAGATTTAACCTTTGGTGTTGACCTTTCATTGACATTTGACGAATTTTGTCTAATACCTCGGTAACCATACCGTGTAGATAGTACAAAACTATACCTTTTTATTCCTTGTAACAAGAAGAACACTTTGGTTACCTTTTTAAAGCTATCCGATCATTTTTTTTTCATTTGTGACCCTTGTATTATGAATTTTTCCCCTACTGGATTCCGCCCACACTTTCTCGAGGGGCACCCCCTAAATTTGTTCATTAACCTTCATTGAAGACTAATCTACTAAGAAATGATGCTCTGCTCTCCACGGTTATTATTATATATTATATTATATACGGTCACGGAATTGCTCCAAATGACCCAACTATATGGCCTGATATAATTAAATGGCTTGTACTTGGATAAATTGAGTGATTTTTATAGATTTTTTTAAAGAAACACAATGACATTTCCAGAAAGAAAATGATACTTTTAACCTTGGGAGTTTTAAAAAAAAATCATTTAAAAAGAAGCTACGTTCAATTCCCATCGCAAAATTACTTTTCAAGTAACTTGTTACTATTACTGAATGATGTATGTCTAATCTTAATCCAGCTTATGATGAAATGTTACATTAAGATATTGTTCTGTAACTTCTGAGACATAGACGATACATGATACAGATGATAATGATGATGATTTTAACCCGATGTCATATATTACAGCGTCCGTGCGACAGAGTGTCCTACAACCATCTGTCTATTGTGTTCTCCATTGAGTGAGCCTGTATGCATCATTTGTTCAGCACTGCTACCCAAATGGCCTCGTCGACAAGTCACGGTTTATTCAGTGCATGTTGCTATGGTAGCTAGGACACTCTCTCATGGGGGACGCTCAGTTTTCTTACACCGGCGACAAGATGTAAGATAAATCTATTGCGTTTCAGTTACACAGTTGCTACGCTAGATTGCACTCACTTAATACGTTTTCAAGAACTTGACTCTTATGATTATTTGATATTATAATCGAGTTAATAATGAAATGAATCTCTGTGTTGTTGTGTGGTGTTCTTTGTTTTTTCATTAGAGAATATCATTCGCACTAAATGGCGCCCGTCCCAAATAATATTACAAAGGAAAAGAAAACGGACATCAACGGGCAGAGTTACTAATTATATTACATGGCTATAATTTGCCATACGATATTTTGGATAAATTCTTGGTTTTGTTGTAGCTTTTGTGTTATAGGCCAAAAATGCAGGACATGAACGCGATCATTGGGCCATAGATTTATACTAGCTTTTTGCGACGATTCATATCTTACACATTTTAAAATTATGGGGTCAAATATGCACCGTCTAAATATAAAATGCCCCCGACGCAATTGGGAGTTAAAACAAACTATTTAGGGTTATAATCTTGACTTTAAAAAGTAGTTCTCACTTAATTGGGGTCATTTTATTTAGTCTTTGTATATTTGGACACCTTTCTTTGAAGTGTGATGTTCCCGGCCGTGCAGGCATCATATTGAAAAGCTGAAGTTTATGAAAAAGATTACAGCATTTCCATTGGGGATATTTCCCCTAGGGAAAATCAATTTTTAAACACAACATTTTATCATCAAACGACCATTAGGCATCAAAATCACTTCGTGAAGCAAGTAATTGTTGTTTCCGGTTCTGTGGTACACCAAAAGGCGCCTACACACACACTCGCGCGCCCGCACACACCACCACACACACACACCACACACACCACACCAAATTGATGCCAAACCGTGGTGTACATTACGATTATATGACGCATTATAAATGTAGTTCACTAAACTAATTGCCTTTGCCATCACGGGGCCGGTGTGAGGAATTTAAAGAGTCCTACCTATTAGAAAGGTCCTAGGACTCTAGGTTGCGGAGACTGGGCGTCCGTAGGACGACCAGTCTCCGAAACCTTTTCGGAGACTGGGCGTCCAGGATTCAGAAACTGCGTGTCCTAGGACCACCGAGCTTCTGAAAACTAAAGTTAACTTTACTTAGTGCGAACCCGGACTCTTATTTTGGGGGACTATTCGTTAAACTATTTTGGAAAATTTAGGTACTCTCAGGAAGCAGTCCTAGGACTCTGTTGAAATGACCGCAAGTCGTTTTTATGACATTTTGATACTGTGATGTAAGTGTCCCAGGACCCTAACTTGTGCTGTGTTGTTGTAGTACTAGTAGACTGTGGTACCGTGATGTAGCGTCCCAAGGCCCTTAGAGGATATGATTACTCGTACGTTAATTGGAAAAGGTACTTGCGTTACTTGAAAGCAGGCCGAATCCGCGCAGTCCGCTGTGGCTTAGCGGTGCAAGATCTTCAGAACGACACCAAGTATGTAATAGTGTATGTGTATGTATTTTGAATATGTGATGTGGGATTATCTACGTAGGCTTCGAGTACTGGTCGCTTCACTTAAGAGGTGTGGGTTTAGAATTGTTTTATGATTTTTTCCTTAATTTATTACTTTAATTTTTTATTTCTGTTATATTTTATTTATTAGTGATGTTATTATCTCTTTTGAAAGTTAAGGCTGATTCACGGATATTCAAAATATAATTTTTTTGTGTAATAAATTAAAAATAGTCAACTTAGAACTAAAGATCACCTAAATGCTAATTCCAAGTTGAGATGATACGGATTTATTTTTCATGCAGCAAACATAATGTACAGTATTACGTGCCTTAGGATACTGTATATAAACCCAAAAAATTCCGATCCGGAATTTTATAACAAAGTTGTGATTTTCGATATGGAATGGACATCGATTTGAGCTTAGCCTATTCACATAGTGATTATTAAGTGCGCCCTCATCAAGAAATGACGTTTTTTATGCAAAATTAAAATTTGTTTGAAAAATGAGGGCGCCTCCTCAGGAAATCTCTGGTCAGCCTTTAATTTTATTATTTGTCTTTCAATTTTTTTAAATGTACAACTCTTCTTTTTAAATTTTGATATTAAACAAATTGGTTATTAAAGAGCATGTTGTAATCTCACCTTATGAACAGAGGAAGTTTTAAATAGAGAAAACAGTTGAACAAATGAAGAGAGAGATTAATATGTTGAATATTTTTGTTAAAATATGTTTTGTTAATGTTTAAAATACGGTGAAATGATAAGCATCAATATCGATTTTTAAACAGAGATTAACGCGTTTGAATTGTAAACTATTTCTATATATATTAAACGCACCAAATTGGAAAATGTAAGCAGAAGACGTTGATTGGTAAAACAGTGGTAATAAAAATGAATGATGAAACGCAATCAAGGGTTGCTCACTCATTAACATCTTTGCGTGTTCAAATAAATTTAACATGCTAATAGTTGAACATTAAAGTGGTTAACATTATTAAATAAATAAGTGTGTTTTAATGCAATATAGTTTTATGTATTAGCGCTTGTTTTTTGCAGTGTATTAATAGCTCGCATGTGACAAATTGGCGTTCGCTAGACGTGTAGATGGAAACGTATAGGTTATATATACTAAGACTCAAAACTTGGTGGATAGGTGCACCGCTTTCTTCCTTTTATCTGGAAATTGCTTAAAATATTCAAAGCATAGTTACATTTCGAAAGTGATTTTTGTTTGTTGTATTTCATAATTGGCATTGTAAACTGTATGTTTCTCACAATTAAGTGCATTTATAAAGCAGATCTGATGCAAATTACTCATTAATTTCACCTCGAGTTGGCTTCACTCTCAGCTTACCGACTATTGAGATCTCGTGTTGGGCAATTAATAGTATAACTAAAAACTTGTCCTATACCAGTAAAAAGTTCTGTGCTAGAATTTGATGCAATGGGCTCTTGTAGTGAAAATATGCAGTCTCTTCTGCCATGTGGTCCACATAGGTAAACTATCAAGTTTGTGAAGCAAGATTTCCTTGATAATTACTATGAGGTACGATCCAGATAGGGCTGTACACTTGCTAACGAGTAGAATGCCCTCGGGGTATTAAAGCATTTGCTAGTTGTTCCAATTGCCAGTTCGTCTGTACCAGTCCAATTTGTCATGGCCGTGCGTCTCGTATTATTGCATGGTTCGAGGTTGCATTTAAATCTTGGCATCGACTATAGTACTGGAACATGTGGAAAATGGACGTGTGGGTTAACCCGGGGGTTAACTTGTTAACTTGCTACTTGAAAACAAATGGTGTTTCAGACGAACGCAACCAATGCCGCACATGGAGAGCCCAACTGGCAACGATTCCAAACGGCGATTGAAATAACCAATTGCCTTAAATTGCTAGTCCACTGGCTTTCTGGACCAACATGGTCATGGGGGCCTGTAATTCAAAAATGGCCAAGGTGCACGAACATTGAACCAACCAACAAACAAACATAGTAATGAACAAAATTATTAAAAACGTTATATTATATTGTCTAGTTTAGTCATAAATGCCTTATAATTAAAAATAATAGTTACAATATTATAGTTACTCTTGCTGGCATTTCCAGCAAACCAAAATTGAATCTAAAATAACAATTAGGCTTCATGTAACTTTGCTTCAATTCGTTGAGTGTATATGCATACGAAATACGAAAAAGTATTTCTGGAGAAAATTGAATTTGAAAAAATTGACAAACTTTGCAAAAAGTACGCATCCAATTACAGGTAAAGGAAATACCGGGCGAGTCAAAAAAAAACTTGACCCTTATTGTGTCCGCTATTTTGAATTTTTAGTCATATATCTAACATGTCTGGTATCAACTGAAAGACCTAGTCACATATCTTTAATTTCTGCCAGATCATTCAATCGGTTTGGTATAGACCGAGCTACAGTCGTTTGAATCAAGTAGTCTGTTTTTGCGCTCTGTCCACGTATTCGCATAAATGAACGGCATTTTTGAGCAAATCAATATCCAGAAATAAATCGGGCTATTTATTGCTGCAGAATATTGCCGAACCTATTTAACCCACACATTCCAGTAGCAATTTGCATCGATGCCCTCTTAAACTTTACTCTGCTCATCACTCATAAAAATCAGTGAAAATAATTACTTGAATCAGATGTATCAGTTTCTGAGGGGTTGAATGAATCATACATGAAGGAACATACATCGGTGACACCTTTTGAGGTTTAAAGTAGGTCTATATTGTAGCCAAAATGCACATCTGAAACATGTGTGTCCAATAGAACTTACGCACTATCAGTGACTTTGACAACTTTAAGATACCACTTTATTTCACATAACATAGGCAATACCTTATCATCATTTTGGGGAGTCATTAGCTTAGTTGGCCACCGTGTCTTCAAATGGAATCCGTGGATAGGGGAAATCTACTATTTGATATAATGACTGGAGCTCGCATATACTTATCCGATGGAATATCCTTGCAGAGCAAATGAAGATAATGAAATTGGCCTTCGATGACACCACAATATCGTCGCTGGCGGGAAAACCTCACACATGTAACTTCAGGTCAAATACAAACCTCATATGTAAAATGTGGGCCCCAGTGCTAAAACCTCATATGTGCATTTTGGTCACATCGGGTTTCTAGTTTGAATTTCAACCAATATGTAGTAAATCATTGCCAGTTTATTTCAGAATCTGGAGTAAATAATTATCTAAATATATTTAGAAGGAAAACATGTCTGTGGCATGGCTTTAGCAAACCAAATGAATCTAAAAAGAACAATGAGGTCTTCATGTAATTGGTTTCAAATCGTCGAATGTATACTGCATACCGAAATACGAAAAAACGTTTCTGAGAAAAATTGCTTTGAAAAATTCAAACTGTGCAAGTTACGCATCAATATTACAAGGTAAATACAGGGTGAGTCAAAAAATCTTGACCTTCTAGGTCCGCCATTTGATTTTTAAGTTACATATGAAGCTAAACATGTCTTGGTCATCTGAAAGCCTAGTTCATTATCTCTAATTTACGCAACGATCATTCACATCGGTTTGGTAGCCGAGCTACAGTCGTTGAATCAAGTAGTCTGTTTGCGCTCTGTCCACGGATTCGCATTAAAATGAACGGCATTGCGAAGCAATCAGTGTCCAGAAGAAAACGGCTATTTATTGACTGCGAGAATAGAGCGACGGTATTTAAACCCCAAAATCGTAGCAATTAGCATCGATGCCATCCTTAACACTGATAACGCTCCTATCCGCATAAAAATCAGTTGAAAATAAATTAAACTTGATAGATGTATTGTTTCTGGAGGGGGTTGAATGAATCATACCATATGAAGGAAACAGGACATCGTTGACAACCTTTGAGGTTTACAAGTATTGTCTACATTGTAGACCAAAATATGCACATCTTGAAACAAGGGTTTCAAATAGAACTTACCAATATCACTGACTGTTCACCTTTAATAGATACAACTTTATTTCACATAACTACATAGGCAATACCCTTATCATCATTTTGGGGAGTCATTAGCTTAGTTGGCCACCGTGTAATCAAATGGGAATCGTGGATAGGGGTAAAGCTGACTACTTGATTAAAATGATGGAGCTCGGCATATACTTATCCCATTGGAATTATCTATGCAGCAAAATAAAGTAAACGGTTGAAATTGGCTTTCCGATGACACCACATATGTTGGTGATATGTTTTTTGTTAAATTAACACTCGGAAAAAACATACTATATGGTATTAAGTGTGTTATATGGATCCTATTTTTATGATTAAACTTTAAAAATATTATTTTCTCAATTTTCTTTGCGAAAAGATTTTCTCAAGGGAAAAGCACTTGGTTACTAAAAAGAGAGAAAGGGGGAATACCGCTAGTGCACCTGTTTAGATTGATCAATAGGGGAAGTGGGGGAATTCCCCAAGGAGGATGCTAAATAGAAACTTGTTTATGTTTGAGGATCTAAAACAATGTAAGATCAGGGGAATTTTCCAAAAGTTATATAGATGAAGTGATGTAATGCGGGTGATGCCGTCCTATTCGGTCGATAGTGTAAGTTATGTTTATGCATGAGAATGATGTAATGATTAGTGTTAGACAAGGGAATTAGCTGTGTTGAGATAAATAGTTATGGTTGTGTACTGAAGGAACGGTGAAAGGAGTGAACTCAAGGAGCTGAACTAGAGCTCGGGAGTTAACAGTATAATTATAGTAGTTTTATCTACAATAATGGTAGATTTCGAGTCTACGATCTAGTGACCAGGATTTAATGTTTTGGATGCCGCCGGAGCTGAATAGCTAAATGTATGCTGTCGGTCTTTAAGCCAAAGAGCTTCGTTTTGGAAATCAAAAAGGGAACCAGTTTGTGGTCCTATGTGAGGACATAGCGACAGACGATGGTGGTAATTACCTGGATTTTATTATTGTGGAATATTTGTCGTCGAGGGAAAGCCACCAGTCGTTTGAACTGTGGACAAGATAATCAGGACTGAGAAGATTCCCTTGGAATCTAATACCTGAGTTTTGTATGCACTTGTGCGCTGTCATATGGAGTCTCGCTGACTGAGACATAGCATCGTTGAAACTGCAACTCTCTTTTGAACATTAAGTCTCAGTATATAAATTGTGTGTAAATTGTGTAATTTTTGATTTATGTTATTTTTTTTATTTTTTTTATTATTTCATTTCAATACAAATCATAAAATCTGTTTTATACTGTATTATAAAAATAAGTCCTGTGCACAAGGCTCATTTATTAGTGTGTGGAAAGGTATTTCTGACTTGACGCCTACAAGACGTCATAACAGGAATTGTCTATTCTCTATGTTCAACTTATGTACTTAAAGCTTGAAAAACGTGTAAGTTTGTAAAGGGTTGAGGCAGTACCTTTTCACTATTTTGTTTTGTAAAAATACAAAAATACAACATCCGTAGCCAATGTTACAGACCGACCGATTATGTATTTTTGATAACTGGAAATACTGAAATATAAAGCAGCAGAGGAGATAAAAGAGAATAGAAAGTGTCAACACTGAACTATGGCCATGACGAGACCAATAATTTGAAAACAAAAATGAACGATTTGGGACAGAGCAGTTCATATGGGCTATTCCAGAAAATTATCCACCACCTCTTATTAACCACATCTTATTCTCCAAAAATGCATGGGAATTCCTGAGTGAAATCCAGAAGGGGCATGAAAATCATGAAATCCCAAAAGTGGATTAGAATGTCCACAATTATAAAATAGTAATAAACATATCCAAGATACCAAAGGTGTTATTACAGATGCATGCAGCTGAGAGATATTGAGTAATTGAGAGCTAACCCAAGACGAACTTGGGAATTCCCATGACTTACTGACCCACTGAAAGAAAAATCCCATTTCCAAAGAATAATATCACTTTGTAGGTTGTTTTTCCCTTACGTTTCTGGTTTCCCCCAAAAAAAACCCAAAGATGATAAAAAAATACCATTGGAAATCCCCTGGAATTTCTACCATTGATTTGTCAAAACAGGCTTGGGAATTTCCATAGTGTGCGAATTTTGACATTGTCATGGGGGTGGATAACTCCTGGAATATGTTTTCTGGCTGTTATTTTTACCACCCAAATTGTCGCCATTTTACAAGATTGATGTATCGGCACATGGATGTAGGTGTGTACCATGACGCTGAATATCATTATGAATGTTATGATAGCATACAAAACAAATTTTCGAAATGCCCCTTTAAAGAGATTACTTAATGGTGTGCCAGTTAAAGCAGACACTCAATTGTGCTGGGATGTTGCATTTGAAACAGCTGCATGGGGACACCCAAGATTACGTACACACCGTCCCCGACCCTCAAAATTTGGGGACCCTGAGAGTTGTGTAATGTAATAAACAGAAATTCAGAGTCCCACTATTTTAATGTCCTAGGGACTCTTCCTTTTATTACATGTAGTCATGGGACCACTACGTGTCATTACCTTTAGTCCCCAGGACACTGAGAATCAAAATTTGGTATTCATCGACCCCTTAATTTTAAATCATATGGTCCTAGGACTGTTAATTCAACTGCATGGGACACTCACAACTAGTCACTCAGTCCGGACCCTCAAAACTTTAGGGACATGAGATTTGTGTAATGGATACACTGCAGAGTCCTACGTTTTTAAATGTCCTAGGGCCCTTTTATGGGAAGAACTACTTAACTTCGAAATTTTGACTTTTTGCAGATAAAGTTATTTCTGGGCAATTTGGGGGGCGCTGCTTTCATTTCTCAAAGTCTTACCTGCCAGAAAGGCTTCATTTCTGAGATAGCACATCCGAACTCGGTTTGCTTTTACATTTGAAGGTATTTTTCTGGCAAAATGCGTAGCCTATTAGTTAAGGTCATTTCTCTCAAAATCGCCTATTAATTTCATGGCAAAACTACGATCAACTCAGGAGATCCGTAGTTTTGCCATAAAATATTCTATGAGTGCCGTCTTTTGCTATACAAATTAATGGGACTACAGATGCTCAAATCAAATTAAAAACGATACGATCAAGCTAAAAAGGTTTGTACGAAACACTATCAAGGATATGAGTTCTTTTGTAGAGTACATTTTGTGTAAGCCATTGAAATAGCGTGTATTGGCCATACTGCTTTTGCCTAAATTGATATGGCAAAACTACGTAACTTAATTGTTTGTAATTTGAAATGGTTTAATTCATTACCTCACAATTGCTGGATATTACAGAAAATGATATGATAAAATAAGTGAATGTATTCAATCACGTAATTTTTTACTGTATAAGAAAATGCAAATGGGCAAACTTAAAGGAAATATCTCAAAAGGCCGATTTTGAGATACGTAGTGTTGCCATGATAAGGGCCGTCGGACTCTTCTTTTATTAATATCGTCCAAAGGAACACTGGTGTTATTACCGATAGTCCCTAGGGACACGAATCAAAACTTAGTGTCTATAGGACTCCTAATTCAAAACCTATTTTCCTAGGACTGTGAAACTCCAAAATACGTACGGACGGGACTTAACAAGCTAGGACTGGCTCGCTAGTGACACCGGGCTCGTGGGGGCTACAGGGAAAAATTGTCCGATTTTTTTCCAAAAAAACAGTCCATTTTGAAATGATTGTGAACCATAATCAATAGGGTTAGCGCCCGTTTTCCATCGCTACAATATTTCAAACCAAATTTCTTAACTTTTAAAACTTTGGAGTTTCCTACCGAGTGAGCAGATGGGAGCTAGCTAGGAACTTGGCCATCGTAGCCCAATTAATGCCCAGCTCCTAATGACAATCGATATTAACGCGTCTTCATGAACGTCGTATAACTTGAAGGCCGCGATTATTAATGGATGTATCCTCGAATGCAATGCCACACAAATTCACTTAACCCCCTGTAGTAAAATTAATGATGTATATTTATTGTATTAATTGATTATCCTAAATACGGAAATGCACAATCCAGTTTGTTTACTTTCATATATATGATACATAATCTTGATAAAACTCCCACAATGATGATTAAAATTTAAAATCAGCCCCTCGAAACAAACTGCCTTCATGCGCTGACCGCGGTGTATGACTCCAGTGTTTGCGTCAGTTGTGATTTTCCTTAATATAAAGCCAACTACTAACGGTATTAGTTTGATATCCGTTCCGAAATTACCGAATTATTCATAAATTTGATGTCCTATGAATGGCAGTACACAATAAACTTCTTCACATCATCATTAGATCAGATTGAAAAAAGCGCTCCACTACTCAATATAAGTAACTTGGTTGGGTCAGTTGTATAGCGCTATACCATAGCACAGACAGATCAAACAAACTTTACTAGAATTTGTGTGTACTGATCAAAGGCCGTATTAGCGAAATGTGCAGCAGCGGTTTAGTTCTGCAGCCTCGGCTTAATAATATTCATGGTGCTATTACACAAGACAAACCCCTTGGTTTAAAACATTCCCATCCATGACATGGATTCAATTTTACCTTTTGCTAGTAACCAACTTTTTTAGGGAGGGGGCATATATTTTTAGGGCCAAACATATATTAAAGTTGTTAGTATAGTATAGTATAGTATAGTATAGAATTAGGTTGTTTTTCACGTAAATGGCGGAAGGTGGGGAGATTCACCACAAGGTGGGCTAGTGTCCCTCTCTCTGTGACCCCACTGCGTGTTGTGCCAATTCCACATGGGCTGAGTTTCCCCTGATTGTCTGATTGTCATGGCACGACCCCGTGCAGTTAATTGTGGAATAGATCACCTAACATGCATTGTTTGCCCGATGTGACGTCGTTAATAGCACGTGCCTCGATTTGTTGATGGTTTGGGTTTTTTTTTTTCAACAGGTCACATTGGCATGTGTAGCGCAATGGAGAAACGGTCACCCGGACGAAGGCAAACATAGACCTTTAAATAAATTCGATTTATTAAAACAGAGGAAGATGTATTACAAACATAACCCTAAATTGTAAAGAGCGTAAGTTATAAGTAAGTTAAACTATACCAACATACCATCCAGCAATATTTAATTCTTCTACATGAATGCGTGGCAGACATGAACATGAAACAGACATGGCACAATAATAATATGTTGGGGGATCTAAGACAGCGTCGTCAGAGAGTCCTAAATTAACATAAATGTTGTTTTCAGCCTGGGGGAAAATAGCTTATGGACCCAAAAAACAGTGTATGCAGTCTGGGCAATGCGCAACATTCGGAAAGTGATTTAAGTAGAAACGCTCGAAGCTTTCAATCAATAAATAAACGTATAACAAAGGGACATGGGGTAGGTTAGTTTCGTAAGTTCTTTCGTCTTTCGGACGGAAATTTGACATGTTTAACCTATCTGGTCGAACTCAAGAAATATTGATACACCCGGTGTCAATGCTATACGACTTTGGTAGCTTGTGCCGCTTAGTGAGGGCGTTTAGCTGTAAAAATGCATATAACATGAGTTGTGTTGTGTAAATAGTCTTTCAATGATCTTCGTCTGAAGACAAAATTGGTAACAAGTGCGGTTTTTACACGAGGGGTTGGGATCATACCACAATGCATAGTGTTGTGAAAAGTCACCTCACAGGGTCACATGATCCCACAAAAATCCTTTTCTTAACACATAAAAACCCTGGACTTTTAATGCTATTTTTCGCCCACAAAGAGTTAGGACTTAGGGAATTTTTAGCCTGATTATGAATATCTTGTGGTCTTAAACTTTTTGGACACGTTTATGCTGACATGAAGTAACTGACACAAGTACTGACATGAATTTAGTACAGTACATAATAGGAACATTGCTGTTGCATCCATGGGATTGATTCACAACACCCTCTGGTTTTACACGTACATTGTACTCCTCAAAATATTTAATGCATGGTCTATGCGATCCATAGAGGACCATCTAACTGAGGCCCAGTGTGATTGAGAAGCGCAGCCTCAGGGTACATCTGGTGTGTGTTCATTGCTAGGCAACATACTCGAAACGGCCAGAGAGATGGCAGGTACATATCCACTGGCATTTTGTCGACTTTTGTCGTTTGTCAAAGCAGCCGTTGATACCACTGGAGGGATGCTCTGTGGAAGTATCTGCGATCAATAGCAATAGAGGGGATAGCAAAATTAGTTTGACCTCATTGAATTTGTTACAAAACCAGACTAAGTTGCAATGAGAGTATACGCAAGATCTCAGAATGGTTTCAAGGTGGGTGTAGGGGTTAGGCAAGGATGTCTTTTATCGCCAGTCCTATTCAACCTGTACCTGGAGGTTGTTGAAAGACATCAAAAGGAGGGTGTCATCCAAATAAACAACATCCGTTATGCTGATGACACACACTCTTCTTGATGGTCGTCTTTGAACAGCTCCCAAATTGCCACCGATGAGGGGATAAGGCATGCAAGTATCACACTTAATCAGTGCCAATTGACAAAGGCACTCAGGTTGGGGTTCCTGGGAAGCATTACCATCAGTTGAAGAGGATATCAAAAGGAGAACTAGGCTTGCAGCCCGGGCCTTTGCTCGCTTAGAAGCACAATCTGGTCTAACCATGACTTCTCAAGATCGCTCAAGACCAGGATTTATAAGGCATTAATCCGACCAATTGCAATCTATGGAGCTGAATCATGGACCCTTACAAAATCAGCCAATCAGAAGTTAGAGGTGTTTGAAATGAGGTGTCTGCGCTCCATATTAGGTGTGTCACTCAGAGATAAAATGAGAAATGAGGAGATACGGAACCAACTTAACATGGAAATACCAATAATAGATATGGTGTCCAGGCTTCGTCTCAAGTGGTTTGGCCATGTCATCAGAATGCCAAATAACAGGCTCCCACAGCAAGTCTACCATAGTGACTAACAAAACCAAGGCAATGAGGACGCCCACCACTTCGTTGGAAAGACCAAGTCCAAAAACACTCCCAACTTCCACTCACTGAAATGGAACAACTGGCAACCAAACCAGACAGAATGTGACAAAAACACTCTCATAGGAAAGCTAGTGAACCACTGGTTTCTACGCGCTACGTCAAAGTAAGTCAAAAGTCTATGCGTAACTCAAGGCAGTTCGTCGGATTAATGCAAGACCAAGTGACTTTTTGTTGAATATGAGTTTTGAAAGAGGAGGTATTCGCAATAATTTAACCTGGGTGAAGCTATGTAAGTGATTAAAAGTTTTATTAGAAAAAGCTAACGATGTGCAATCTCTTTTTCCGCTTAACCCTCGTCTTACTGGGCTTCACTAAAAACTTCAATTGACATTTTCCGCTCCTTTTCATCCAAAAACCAAACACCACGGGGTGTAGGATAGATACAGGGTGACCCAACTGATAGATGGGGGTGGCCAACCACACACTTGATTGGGGTACCAAGAGATATGGTTCATCCTCTTTCCATGATTACCAATTATGAGTACCAACCTGCCTACATACGTCACAATGATGTAATAACGTTCGCATGTCAGCAACACTGTCAATTTCATAGACACACATAGGGGACAATTCAAGGTTTTGCCCAAAAAATTAGGATATAATATTTTCATTGCGGTTTTTGGGGCTCGATGGGAAATGAATATGACAGTTTTATAGATTGAGAGCATTTAGGTGATACAATAATGTTTCTGAGTCGCTAAAATGCGACATATACATTTTCCACCATATATTCAGTATTTTCATACTTCCTCAAACATATGACGTCATAGTGACGCAATAATGTGGGTGTCTGGTCTTATTTTGATACCAATGGTAAGAACAAAACTCTAAGCTATCCTATGGTACCAAATTACAGGAATCGCGATGTTCAGTAACGAAAATCACACCGCCCCCCCCCTTCGGAGTTTTGTTAAAAAATGGCCCTCATGGTAAAACGAGGATTAATGCCAAGACAAACGTAATGCCACTTACGTTGTCTGGCATCATTTTTATGTACCAGTTTTCAGTGGAAAGACCAAATATAAGTGTACACGTACGTGGTCTTGCACTGGAAAGGGAAAAAATGTTATTGCAATATCAACGTAAGTGCCACTTACGTTGGCGTTGGTCTTGCATTAATAAGCAAATACTTATTGATACGTTTCTCTCCTGTCTAAATAATATGTAAGTACGTTTATTCTAGGAGACACTATTGATTTACATCATACAAATACATTTCCTATTGTATTACCTGATATAATCACACAGCTACAGAACCAATAGAAAACAAAAAAAGTTCTTGTAAAATTAGTCCAAAAATGCATTCTGGAGTGGATGGCGGTACCAAATAATGGTAACTCTTAAACATGAGAGGTCTTTTGGTTTTAAGGTATTTCTTTGGCATGATATCAAAATAGAGCTTAAAATTTAATATCCTTTAGAAAACAATATCGTGAACTTCCAAGATAGCGTTGTGTCTCGCAATTTGCTTTGGGGAACACTTATTTCATATGTCCGTGCATAGCGTCTCGAGATCATTATGATGGTAACAAAAAATCGCAGGACGCCTAAGTGTGTCCTCTAGAAAAGACAAAAAATCGCTATTAAAGGAAGTATTATTTTGAAAAAGAGGAGCGGTAATCCGGTTGTAATGTAAAACTAATTAGTGTATATACGCCACTTATCTTTTAGAAAGCTAATGAGTATTTATAATAGATCACATCTTTTCCTCATAATCGCCATCATCACTGCGGGAGTATCGTATGGAAATAGATGAAATGTAATGTGGTTTAAAATTTAAAGGTAATGAGAGTTCCATATAGATCACTTAAGATTTAGAATTCAATAGGTCCATTATTTTGAAAACAATACTAATGACGTTTCAAAGACTCATGTATTTTTAATTCCAATTTGTTCAGGGCATACGAATCTGGGTCAAATGTAGCATATTTGTCCATGTTTTCTTACTGTCCATGTGCAATCTAAATTTTGTATTCAAACAGTCGGTATTATTTTACGCGATCGCAGCTACAAACCGGAAAAACGCATTAATCCAACACTACTTCGAAATGGCATTTCATCCAGTTGGAGAGAATGGCATCCTTAAAACGTTCTTTTTTCACACTAGTGCCTTTAGCATTGCGCCATATATGTGAGTTGAAGAGGAAAACAGACAGCATTTTTCCACTACTTTTTTCCACTATTCGTTACAATGCAAATTCCCGATGCTAAGGTACCCTGTTTACGTTAACACTTAAGTTTCCAAGCGGTTTTCACTCCCGTTAGTGCCCAAGGGAGGGGATCCATGGGACCCCCTAAGGAAACCACTATTTACATGTGAAGGGTCATAAGACAACCCCAAATTAGCAATAAAAAATGAAATTTGTTATTTGGGCTGCAAATTAGGGGCAAAACATTGTTTTCAAAACACGCGAAAAATGGGCAAAAAGACGCAAAATTCAAATGAGCCTTGCGCTTACATCAAACTTTTTGAAAACTTATTTTATGATGATATCTACTCCAGAAGACACAAATTACATTACATTTAACACAAAACTTGCAGTTTTAGGAATCCTGTATTTTTAACGGGTGTTGCAAAATACACGTCTTTTTTCCATGGACTTCGAACATACGGTTTAGCAAGGTCCACAATGAAATTGTTTATCTTCAGCACATGAAGGGTTAATTATTTTCAATGTTACTATTAATTGTTTACTTATATGTATGTGTGAACATATTTTTTAAATATTCTCAGCTGACTTCCGTTAGTGCCCAAGGGCGGGATCCATGGGACCCTCACTAATTAACTCATTATCGGCTTGGCCGATTTTAATTTTTTTTTAGTATGAAAAGAAGCGCATTCAAAATTCAGACAATTACAAAAAAATCGGCGCAAAAATCCCACGCGTAAAGCGGCCAGCGCGAAAACAATTTTTGAGAGTCCCTAACACTTAGAGTCTTATAACCTTATAAGTCAAGTCTGATTAACCCTAATATGTCCCTCTTCAAATTTACAAAGAATTTGGACTGGGCAGTGGTATTAGTTCAGATCAACCTTGATTGGGGTACCAAGAGATATGGTCCTCCTCTATTCAGGATACCAAATGAAGTACCACATGCCTAGCATTCGTCCACAATGACGTCATAAATTCTCAATGTCAGCAACACTGTCAATTCCCCATAGACACACGAGGGGAAAATTCAAGTTTTCGCCCAAAATTAGGAATAGCAGATTTTCATGCGGTTTTTGGCTCTACTTGATGGGAAATGACTATGACTAGTTTTATAGAAGAACATTAGGTGGCTACAATAAGTGTTTTGAGTCGCAAAATTGCGAAATATAAATGTTCCCCACCCTATATTCAAGTATTTTTCATACTTCTCACATCTGACCGTCATAGTGGTCCCATCATGGGGATGTTTGGTACTGTATTTGTCACACTACTAATGGTAAGAACAAACTCTAAGCTACATAGGGTAACCAAATTTACAGGAATCGGATTTCAGTACGAAATCCACCCCCTTCGGCATTACACTTGTTACAGAAAATGGGCTCCGTACCGAGGATTAATGCAAGACAAACGTAAATGCCACTTACGGTTTGTCCTGGCATCATTTGTCCTGTACCAGTTTTTCAGTGCAAGACCAATATAAGTGCTACACGTACGTTGGTCTTGCACTGGAAAGTGAAAAATGTTTATTCAATATAACGTAAGGCCACTTATGTTGGTCTTGCATTAATAAGGAAATACTTATTTGTATTACGTTCTCTACTTTTCTAAATAAATATTTAAGTACTTTTAATCCTAGGAGAACACTATTTTGTATTTATATCATACAAATACATTTCCTATTTTATTTTACCTCTGCTCTAATTATGGAACACTACGCTACAGAGCCATAGAAACACAAAAAGGTTCTTGTAAATTAGTCCAAAAAGCATCTGGAGTGGGATGGCGGTGCCAATAATTGGGTAACTCTAAACATAGAGGTCTTTTGTGTTTTTAAGGTATTTCTTTGGGCATAGTATATCAAAATAGAGTGGTTAAATTTAAGTATCCGTTAGAAAAATATCGTGAACCTTTCCAAAAAGTCCGTTGTGTCTGCGCATTTTGCTTTGGGGACACTTATTTTCATATGTCCGTGCATAGCGTCTCGAGATCATTATGATGGTAAACCAAAAGCGCAGGAACGCCAAGTGGGCTCCTCTGGCAAAGACAAAACATCGCTATTAAAAGGAAGTATATTTTGAAAAGAGGGCTGTATCCGAGATGTACTGTGGTAAAAACTAATTAGTGTATATACGCCACTTATCTTTTAGTGCAAGCTAGAATGAGTATTTATATAGATCACCTCTTTTCCTCATAATCGCCATCATCACTGCGGGAGTATCGTATGGAAATAGATGAAAGGTAATCTGGTTTAAAATTTAAAGGTAATGAGAGTTCCATATAGATCAACTTAAGATTTAGAATTGCAATAGGTCCATGTATTTTTGAAAACAATACTAATGACGTTTCAAAACTCATGTATTTTAATTCATTGTTCAGGGCATACGAATCTGGGACGCATAACCCCCGCAGCCGCGCGCACGTGCTGTAAGCCTGCGATTAACTAAACCCGGGGGATCGTCTGCTCAGTTACGTTCCACGGTAAGGGTATTAGCCGGCTGACTTTGTTTCAGTTGTTCACCTAGTTTGGGGGGGTTCTGTGCGGGGTTGGGGGTGGGGGGGGGGGGGGTTTTTTTTTTTTTTGGTGCTGACCCATCTTTTCACATTCATGCGGGGGACAATTAATATTACTTATTAAAGAACAATATACGATGTTGATCTAAAAAGGAAATTTATTATGGACTAACAGCCAATTTTTGGAAAAAAAAAAATTAAAGATTGATGACCGTCACGGCATGATTGGTTTATTATTTTGCTTCGGGGGACCCTTCAGGTAAAATGACGTACGTATCCATAACCTGGACAAAAAAAAAAAACAACCCGATATCGTCATCGTACGCGGTTTTTGAATCAGTAGGGGGAAAAGGTAAAATTTGGTACTGTTTAGACATAATAAACCGTGTCTTTTGGGACAAAAATAATAGCACTCGGGGCAGAGAGCCATATGTACAGATCCTTTGATTTTAAAATAGTCGGATTTGTATATATCGGTCGCCCCCGAAGAGAAAACTGATACCTGATACCTGACACGTGACCTGTAACTGCCACGTGACCACCAAATATTCTCTCGTTACCGTTTATAACTTCAATACGGCAAAGCGCAAGCATTCTGTGACTCCGTTGTAACAGAGTAATCGATCAAGATGTGGGACTATACTGTAGTAAAGACAGTTTCAATGCATTTGAGGGCGTAGTAAAGACACCTTTCGACACCTAACACCTATAGATGAATCTATCGCTCTTCTAACGAACCTGCTTGATAGCTCAGTCGGTTTAGAGCGTGTGCATGTAATACGAAGGTCGCCGTTTCGAATCCGGCCAGCGCACATGGGTTTTTTTTTTTCAAACACTTCGTGCGCTTGCCATCACCAGGGAAAAGAAATTAATAATAATAATATTTTCAATGGCAGTTTCAATCCATAGTGTGGGTACTTTTCAAGAACGTACCTACCAGCATCGGGGTAAGCTATTATCTTAAATTGTTTCTCAACATGTCAAAATTCAATCATGCAAAATAATGCTCCCTTAGTGATATCCATGAAACATAATAGTAGCAGTGTCCTGTCACGGCATGAATTTGAAACATTTAACCGTAGCATGCAATAACATTGGGTTCCGAATTTGACAACCTCAACTTGGTTTACAATCCAGATTTCAGGTGATGATTTTCAGCTGTGCTTTTAATTTGGTTTTGTATTGATGGTCCACAAAACTCCAGAAACTTTCCCCTGCAAAAGTAACTCTCTATCAAACATAATCCTTGAACACACATACGCGCCCATGGCTACAGAGCTTGCGCTCTGTACCTGCGCACCGCTACACTCTAATATCAACACCGCCCTATTATAATTATTATACATACACCCCCAAAACCATTGCACTACCTGGGTCAATGTAGCATATTTGCCATGTTTCTTACTGTCCAATCTAAATTTTGTATTCAAACAGTCGGTATTGTTTTACGCGATCGCAGCTACAAAACCGGAAAAACGCATTATATCCAACACTATCGAAATGGCATTCATCCAGTTGGGAGAATGGCAATCCTTAAAAACGTTCTTCTTTTTTCAAACACTAGTGGCCTTTAGCATGGCGCATATATGTGGTTGAAGAGAACACAGACAGCATTTTTTCCACTACTTTTTTCCACTATCCGTTACAATGCAAATTCCCCGAGGAAGGTACCCTGTTTCGTTCGCACTTAAGTTTCCAATCGGAAACTCACTTTCCCGATAGAAAATTTTTACCAACTTTTACATAAGACAAAACCCCAAATTAGCAATAAAAAGAAATTTGTTATTTGGCTGGCAAATTAGGGGCAAAACATTGTTTTCAAAAACCGCGAAAAAATGGCAAAAGACGCAATTCAAATGAGCCTTGGCGCTTACATCAAACTTTTTGAAAACTTATTTTATGATGATACTACTCCAGAAGACACCACTTACATTACATTTAACACAAACGTTGCAGTTTTTAGGAATCCTGTATTTTTAAAACAGGGTGTTGCCAAATACACGTCTTTTTTCCATGGACTTCGAACATACGGTTTGCAACGTCCACATGAAATTTTTTTTTCAGCCCATGAAGGGTTATTTATTTTCAATGTTACTAATTAATTGTTTACTTATATGTGTGTGTTGAACCTATGTCAGCAAAAAAAAAAAAATTGCTTTGGTTCTTCATGATTTTTTTAAATATTCTCAGCTGACTCCCGTTAGGCCCAAGGTCGGGAATCCCTTGGACCCTCCCCAATTAACTCATTACGTCTTGCCCGATTTTAATTATTTTTTTTAGTATGAAAAGAAGCGCATTCAAAAATTCAGACAATTACAAAAAAATCGGCGCAAAAATCCCACGCTAAAGCGGCCAGCGCGAAAACATTTTTTTTGAGAGTCCCTAACACTTAGAGGTCCTTATCACCTCCATAAGTCAAGTCCTGATTAACCTAATTGTCCTCTTCAAATTTAACAAAGGAATTTGCACTGGGCAGTGGTATTAGTTCAGATCAACCTTGTTTTATTAGAGAAATAATGTTTTTCGACGGTTTTTTCCTCAGACCATTGTTTGTACTGATTCCGATGGGTGCCAAACGAGATTTGCAGAACGGCAAAAAAACAAATGACCACCAAAACCCCAAATTATTTTAACCTTTAATAATCTGCTGTTATCTCAAAAGTTGTAATTTTTGCGCCTGTCTCTTTAGAGCATTAATTGTGAGCATTATTT
>JAMKCH010058992.1:0-39309 GCA_023653785.1 Ophioderma brevispina | reverse complement strand
CTAAATTGATTTCATATTAATTATTATTAGATGCTGTTTAGCTTGTTCAGCAATATATATATTATGCAATTTTCTGGAATGTTGGCGGCCATTTAAAAAAAAACGCCCTCTAGCGAGAGTTCCCCACATTTCCCAGAGGACAAAACAAACCACCAATGATAATGAGGAAAACAGCGGCTAGACGTAAATGCATTCAGTATAAACATTGCTGAGAAAACATTTCCCTCGCCCGCCTCCCAATAAAATATTCAGTGAAGCCATACAATGAACAACATACTTCTCTACTAATTCCACAGTTGATGTTGCTGGCTTAAAAAACTTAAAACCAGAACAGATGTGAATTTGATTGGTAGCCATTACACGACACACTTCTTTCAATCATTTACAAATGAAGAGCGCGCTTCATTACTCTCATTTTACTGAATGGTGACGTCATATTTGCGATGCAGCTTGGGGAGATTTTGAAATGATGTATTGTGTGACTCATGACGTTCGAGAAGACTTTTTAGACCTAGGGTGGATAAAATTATCGAGCAATGATAATGGGCAAAATCGGATGGTCTCGGCTATTCGGAAGCTGATAACAGAATTTAAATAAGACTTAACGTTGTTGAGTGTTGGTGCTTGTTTTATGTAGACGTTGCGCATGAGTCAAACCCGGAATTGGAGGGTTGAAATAGTACTCCACATTAATGGTAGATTATGCGCCATATAATGGGAATAGTGAGATCTACTATGTGTGTCGGTTTACTTAGATCATTCATGAACCCGCAGTGTCATCATTGCAAGGTGACATTCACTTTAATTAAGGTGACAATGGAAATATGCATGGCTATTTTCCCGCAGTGGAACCAATGTTTGAACTGGAATTTGCAATGGGAGTATTGATGCTGTCATAATTATATGCGCGGAACGTGTTTGTGGGCGCGGTCAGCATGTTTTGATGACACGTACAATGTACACACATTCGATAGTGTGTATATTTAGGTCACTCACCCGAATGTACTACACACGCGCGAATTCAGCGTCGGTGACTGGTCACTAAAATTTGTTATAAGGCGTCAATGGCGAGCTTTGTTTGTGCCATATTAATAACAGTCAATTCTCTAATAAATGTTTACGTTAGGACAAGTACATGTAAGAAGTTTTATGCTGACCTGAGAAAAGATTCATCTAAGTCAGTTCTGACTCAAATAAATCTAAGTCAGTCTGACAAAAAATAAATAATTTACTTCCTGCTGCATGCACGGCGATATAAGAATAGTAAAACAATTATCCAAACCCAATAAAGGAGGAATTCCAATTGCAAACATATCGATCACAATTCCCAACATTAAAAAACGTATATTAATTGGCAAATCAGCACGTTGGCCCAGGACTGACTAAATGGCCAAATATTACATAATTTCATATAAAAGCCATCACGTTGCAAAGGAGGATAAAATTTAAATCAAGAATAAACCACCAAAAATAAAAAACGTGGGTGTGAAAAATATTTCTGTCAAAACCAAAAATCTCACTGCCACTGCCCTACGCTGTCAGATGCGTTGTGAGCTAACACGCTCAGAAAATGGTAGCCAGGCTAAAGAAGCGCGATCATTGGCTGACGCCAACAAAAGCATAAAACATGATTCACCAGCCGGACCATGAAGATATTAAATAGCAGCACAAATAACGCAAAAAGAGTCTGAGGGACCGGAAGTAGTTTGCTGTGGGGCAAATTGCGTTTTCTTTCAATTAGTTATTACTTCTTTTATAAACGTTTATTATATTCAAATACTGAAGTAATTCAATTTATTTTCTTCTGATCCATGTTTGAATAACCAAAAAAAAGCAAACCTCATTTGACAATTAATTAAAACAGTGTATCAAGCCTTTAGTAGACGAAAAAACCATGTTTTACGGGCCCGAACGGCCCTGAATTTTCAGTTTGCAATTTTTTTTTTTAGCTTTTCCAAAATCATGTAAACATCAGCGTTTTTAGCTCAAATTTATTCAATTTTGTATTTTTTAAAGAAAATTGTGTTTTGTAAGATTTTTTTCAATTTTTTCTGATTTTGTAAGATTTTAGGCTATTTTAGGCCAATTTTGACCTCAGGAAGAAAAAGATCGCCGACCGCCCGGCCTACTTGAAAGGTCCGATCGCCCGTAAAACAGGCTTTTTTCGTCGCTTTATCGGTTTTGTTCCCAGGGCGTTGATTTTCTTCGGTTTGAAAAACGGTACATGCTATAGCTATCACATTTGGACAAAAAATTTCTCAGTATATGGTAAAGGTCGTAAGAGCCCTGTTTTTGGGAAAGAAATTTCAATTTCTGACATTGTTCAAAAAAAAAGATAAATTAATTTTCCCAAACTTTGCATTTTCACCCCAAAAATTTAAAAAAAGGGCTTATTACTACATTGTATGGACCTTAAGCACCAAATTGTGAAAAAACCTTAAAATTAATGACTTTATATTGAAAAAAGACGTAACCGGCATACCTAAAAATTAAAGATGACCGCCATTATTATACAAGTTAGGTGACCTTTGACCCATGTTCCTGATGATTCACTGCCATAGGTAACGACATACTAGCATACAAAGAACTTGTCATGTGAATTTAAAAAAATCATTTTCAAGGTGTAATCCTACTGAAATATACGGCGTCATGAACAAGTCGCTTTTTGAAATGATGAAATATATCCGTGTTGATAGTAAAATCGGGCAGTAATTTTAATGGTGCAAAACCCATTCACAATGCTAAGAATTATTTGAAAGATTTCTTTTACAGAGTGGCAGGTGTTTCCTTCTCTTTTCCAGGTGAGGAGTTTATATTAAAGTATTAAATCAATGGACAACTGGAAGCCAAACGATAGTCCGTTATCAGTGTTATCAAACATGGTGAAACTACTCCAAGAACCTATGGACGTTATGTGGACACAAGAACGAGGGACAGCAGGAAGCTGAACCAAAGGAACCAGTAGCGCACGTTGTAACCGCCGATGTAGCAGCTGTTACCCAGTCAACAATGATGGCAACGGATTTCGGGAAATATTTTACTGTAGGGGGGGGCACTCAACCCAACAAAGCAAGCACGACTATTTACCACATGATATTTTGAGAAAATGATGGTAAGAAATATGTGTTTGTTTGCTTCATATGTTAACATTATTTATAAGGACAGATTTATTGGACCACGCCTATTGCTGTGGTCCATGAATGATATGCAAAAGGTCAATCTGACAATGCTACACCATTTTTGTCTGACAGCAAAAAGGTTTAAAGGTCAAGGTTAATTGGCTGTTTTTGCTGTTGGTGTCATTATTCTGTTATATGGCACGAATAGGATTTTGTTCCCGGGGAGATAGCAGCCATGTAAAACATCTCTAGTCACAAAAGGTTGCGTCATGAGTAAAAATAAGGAAATAGTTTCCACAAATTTGTTATGCTGTCGTGTTAAAGTGAATTTAACTAGGTCCGACAACTATGTAAGGCAACATGAGTGACTATTGGTCTCTATATCTCAAAACCCACTTTTACCATTTCGTGAAAGTGCGCAAAAAATCTCCAGGCCAGGCCACGGCAGTGAAATTTAATCGCGGCCAACCAACCAGCCGTAACAGGGCGAAAAAGTTCATCAAGACCAGCCATCTAGGTCTAGAGCCACTCCCAGGTAAAAGATTAAGGAAGCGGTCCGCTCGACTTCTATAGTTATACGTCTTTTTTTTTTTTTTTTTTTTTTTTTTGGTCGAGGCCACCTTTCCACCCAGAAAGCAATTTACTGCACCGCTTTAAATTTAACAACCACCGACCGGTGTGGGGCTGCGAACAGAAACCAGGCAGGCCGGGCACTCTCCCCTCGTGCATAATTATTGATGGACCCTATGGTATTCTCCGGACCTAAACTAGGCGATTTCTGCATGGCCCGGCTAAAATAGAAAGTTTCGCTGCCGTGGGCCGGCCACGTGAAATGGTAACTTAGTTATTTCTAGCACTGCAGTAGATTACGGTTAGCTTTTAGTCGAAACTACGTTCGCAGTTTCGCTGCCGTGGCCCGGCTAGGTAGAAGTTTCGCTCCCCACCCCTCCCCCCTCACCCCCCTGCCGTAGCCCGACCCCGTGAACTGGTAACTTAGTGATTCTAGCACTGCAAGTAGATTACGCGTAGCTTTAGGCAGAAACTACGTTCGCAATACCCTGCCGTAGCCCGGCTAGGTAGAAAGTTCGCTACCGTGGCCCGGCTAGTAGAAGTTTCGCTCCGTGTCCCTGCCACGTGAAATGGTAACTGAGGAATTTCTGCACTGCCAGTAAATACGCCGCGTAGGCTTTTTTTTTAGCCGAAAATAGGTTCGCAGTTTCGCTGCGTGGCCTGGCTATGTAGAAAGTTTCCCTGACGGGGCCCGGCTAGTAGAAAATTTCACTGCCGTGGCCCGGATAGGTAGACACTACGTTGTATAGGGTTTTGCTGCCGTAGGCACGGCTAGGTAGAAAGTTTCGCTACCGTGGCCCGGCCACGTGAAATGGTAACTGAGGGATCTCTAGCACCTGCGTAGATTACGCAGTAGCTTGTAGCCGAAAACTAGGTTCGCAGTTCGCTGGCCGTGCCTGGCTATGGAGAAAGTTCGCTGCCTGGCCCGGCAGGTAGAAAAATTTCGGCTGCCGTGCCCGGATAGTAGGAAAGCTCGCTGCCGTGGCCCTGCTACGTACTTTTACCGGAATCTTGAGCGGTAGTCTACACCCAATTAGTACGCAAGACAAATTTACCTGCTAGCTTTCTAATAAATTGTCGGCCACCTACCGCTTTCCGCAAAACCTATTTAAGATTGGGTGTTGAGGGTTCATACTCATGTGTAAGCGAGTACGTGGCATGCCCGGTGGAAAGAAATTGAGTGTCCCCCATGAGAGGTGTCCTAGCTTCCATGTCAAACATGTAGGAATAAAAACTGTGAACCTTTGGAAAGTGAGGTGGATAAGTATCAATCATTAAATTATGAGCTTATAAATTTCTTTGGTAGAATATGACAAATATGAGCTTTTGTCGTGTTCAAAATCCCCCTATCCTACTATTTCGGAGACTTAAACTTTCGTTTAACTAAACAGTAAACAACTTTTTGGAATACGGACCAAAAGTTTCAAGAGTCGTAAAAATGGGTTTTTTTTTCGTTTAAGTACCAAGACGTACGCTAAGAGTGGTGGGAGGCGGTCCATTTGGTTAACCCCTTCATGTTTTGTAACGCGTAAGAGTGGCGATTTTCTTTTCATATGGAAAAAGAATGCAAATAAATCGCAGAACTGTGCAGAAAAGTGGTGGAAATACGGACCCAAAATAGGAAGACGAAGACATGAAACAGTTTAATCATTCAACATGTTTGTTTTAATTGATTGGGGAAGTACGTGGTTAACGTTTTCAGCCTGTACATTCAGAATCAAACCCGGATCAAAAACAGTTGGCAAGTGCAAAATATATTGAGCTGAGAATTACAAATTCTGACATTTTGGTGATTTTGAGATACGGACGTTTTAAAGGTCCATGCCCGATAGCTAATCGCCTCGTCCCAGGGACCCCAAATTTTACCGGAAGTGGTCCAAAATTGGTATCAGAATAAAGTACTATTTCTCATTACCCTGTGAATCTTAGGGCTAAAGTATGTTTAGTTTTTAAGGTATGAGCGAAATAGCCCCAGTTGGTGAACAATTTAATTTTACCAGCACTCTATCACGTTTTTAAGTCTCACATCAAAACGGATTGAAATATCGGCGCGAAAATTTAGAGAGGAGGTTTGGGTGAAGTCCATTCTACAAGATGAAACTTTTCATCTTCTTAAATCGGGCCAAATCCCCTTTAAGTTCAACCAAAAACAATATACAAGAAACCACAATTTACAAGAGTGGGGTGCTTAAACAAATTTATTATGTTGAACACCTAAACAAAAATTGATATCATTTAACCCTCGTATACCGAGGGGGGGGGGGGCGGTCCCAACCCCCCCCCCTTCAGGTTTTTTCCCCGGCGTGCATAAAACCCCCTTTTTGGTGCCAAAATATTTAACGTAATTGTCAATGACGGTTATCCGATCATTTTAATCCAAGAACAAACATCCTCCGGGGTATAGGTAAGATACAGGGTGATCCCCAAAGTGATGGATCGGGGGCGGTGCGTAAACTACCCGCCCCCCTCCGGAAGAGAAGTACCAAACATGCCTAAAGCACACCAGGAACATCACAGACACTTGATTGTTGGTACCAATAGAGAGCTATGGTCCTCCTCTTTCATTGATACCAAAATGGTACAAACATGCAGACATTACGTCACAATGGACGTCAAGTAGAAGTTCGACAGGTCAGCAAAACTGCCATTTCCATAGACACCCCCAGTGAAAAATTCAATTTTTCGCTAAACGGGTG
Source organism: Ophioderma brevispina (assembly GCA_023653785.1). NCBI lineage: Eukaryota > Metazoa > Echinodermata > Ophiuroidea > Amphilepidida > Ophiodermatidae > Ophioderma > Ophioderma brevispina. The sequence goes on along the minus strand of JAMKCH010058992.1, from coordinate 32,924 downwards.
AGGAAAATCAGATTTTCATGCGGTTTTGGACTCGACTTGATGGTAAATGACTAGTTTTATATAATAAACAGCATTTTAGAGCTATAATAAGGTGTTTGAGTCGCTAAAATTGTGCAATATCAATTTTCCACCCTATATTCAGTATTTCGTACTTTCCTCAACATCTGACGTAAGGTGACGTCATAATGGGAATGTTCGTACTTATTTTGGTACCAATGGAAAGAAGAGAAACTCTAAGCTATCTTTTGTTACCAAATTTACAGGAATCGGTGTTCAGTAACGAAATCACAGGGGGGGTGGTTACCCCACCCCCCCCCCCGTCGGGAGTTTGTTACAAAAAATGGCTCAGTAGACGAGGGTAAGCTTCATGTAAATTTCACAAATCTTATTATCTCATAGCAAACCTAAAATGTCCGTTAGAACCTTGTAATCTTCAGCTCACGATATGAAGAATCTCGCCGGCTTTATTTTTGTCAAAGATTTTCATGCAATAGTCCGATGCATTATTTCTAATTGTATGCATTCTGTAGAAGCACGAATTTCAAGTTAGCCTATACTAGTTTGCTAGTTTGCTCCTTGCAAACAAGGATTAAAAAGATGGAATATATAATTTTGGATTGACCAATAACTTTGAGGTTTAGCGCACTGGGAGACGACTGACTAAACCGATTTCCCGATAGTTATGAACTCCCGATAAAATGTCCTTTTAAATCGGTCGGAGGTTACGTACACTGTAAAAAAATTTACGTAAAATTTACGGGAAATTTCTGGCAGCAGTATTTCCGGACATTTTTGGTAAATTACAGAAATTTCTGTCCAATTAACGGAACTTGACAGTAAATTACAGAAATGTGTCTCATATTACGGAAAAAAAATGTGTATTTTAACGAAATTTTTCCGTAATTTAAAAAGTACGGAACAAAAAAAAAAAGTCCGGAAATATTGCTGCCAGAAATTTTTGAAATATTCCGTAAATACAATTTTTATGTTTTTGTTTTTTATGTTATTGTGTCTAAAACAGATTTTCGTAAATTTACGGAAATCGGTTTCTAATTAACGGAAATTTGTTAACAGTGTGCACGCTTTGTAAGTAAGCGAAAATGGTGAACATTTTGGACGCGCGGACGACCATAAGACATACACTGAACAAAAATATTGTAAATTTGCTACAGTTTTATACGGGCATGCACCGACTAAAATAAAATGACCCGACCGTTACGCGTTACGTAATACAACTGTTAAATTTAGTGTTAATATGCCACGTATTTATAGTCGTTTGAACTACCCTAGGGGTTCATTTTCGTATCGGTGCCATATTTAACCCCGTATTTTTAAGTGTCTACATCCGCCAACAATATACGGTAACAATTACAATCTTATTTAAAGAGGAATCCATAAAAATAACTCGAAAAGTATGTATTTTGTGAGTTATTGCAGAGTTTGGGAGATAGAGAATAAAACGCACTAACCACTACGTACCCCTTAATCTCATGCATACTTATCAAAAAATCATGCGTATCACAAGAGATATTTTAATAGAAAATATGTGTACCCTTTCGCGCTTAAAATTTCGAAGTCCTCCTTCGGGTCACATACCTTTAAGGATTCCTTTTCACGTCAGTACCAAAAGCTAAAAAAATCCTAGTGCCGAAGGAGGGGGTTCTTGGACCCAACCGCTTACCGAGACAACCACTTTCTCATGAGGTTTGTTCATGAAACTAACAAAAGTATATGTGGGTCATGTAGGCCTAAAGACCACATACCGATAATAAAAATAAAATCGAAACTTTGCCTCTGATCCTATGTCAATTGAATTGTCACTTTATGAAAAAAGTGGTTCGCACATTTTCCTTCCCCATCAACTTCAATGTGATGGTTTTTCATATGAATGTAGCCATGCATTGATTGCCTACAATAAATGTCCCGCGGGGATTTTTGCCGTTCCTCTCTGTCGATAGAACTAGAGGATCAAATACAGTGGAACGTTGCAGCTCGCTTCGATTTTCACGATGTGGCGATTGTACGTCTTAGCAGCAGTTCCAAAATACCAAAAAATGTCTTAAGCGAGGTTTTGATGACAAGTTAAAGGAGGGTGTAATGTATACCCAGCTTGTGGCCACAAACCCCGCCCCGCTCCTCGCACACCGCGGAAACGTTATAGACCTACCCCGCTAGCACTGCAATGGTGAGTCCAATAATGCGACCCAATTATTTTTATTGGCCCTATATTGGCTTACAATTTGGATAAATAATTTTGCTCATTGGGCCCAATATTGGCCATTATCAATGTTTGAGGTGACAGATACGCGATAAATGGATCCTACGCATGATAATGATAAAATTTGATGATTGCGCCCAATATTTATTGTCTCGCTATGAGTTTTACATATTGGGCTCGACTGCGTCTAGCCCAATACTTTGCTACTAAAGATAGACCAATAAATTGGCTGAACAATCCCAATTTTATTACATATTGAAACAATATTGTAACCAATAATCTGCCAATGATGGCCCTATGTTCTTTTACAACAATTATTTAATGGATTTTTTCAAGCTGCTATTTTAAATAAATAATTAGATAAATTTCCACCAGCTACTCACATATTTAATTTTTTAATGAAACTGGATATATAGTCTCGCCAGTCTGTATTTTTTAAAGCAAACCAATGCTTTTTACAGTCAATAAGGGGCCAATGTTTCCCCCAAAAAATAATGGGCTCTATATTGGCTGTTTGTCTTGGGTCATTATTCTTCACCAATATTGAACCAGTAAGGGGTGCCGATATGAAGCGATGCCACAGCTGCCAATGGGAAACCATTATTGGCGCAATATGCAATATCCACGTGTTACCGATGCCAAGATTACCAACGGAATACCATTATTGCCCTTGGAGAGCAAATAAAGGACCAATAAAGACAACCCACATAATGCCGATGCCACGATTACAGATGGGGAACCATTGTTGGGCCAATTATATGCGTGCCGATGTGGGTAGCCTCAGAGATATCTACGTCAAAAAGAGCCCATTCTGTGGCGATCCCGGACACAACTTTGGCCGGTTTGGGGCTTGTTTCTGGGCGTCAATATGCAAAAGATGGTAAGTGCGATCTAAAACTGGACGCATGTAAAGCGAAATATGCATTTTAGGTCTATTTCGTACTTGTTGTGAAAATTAAGTGGTTACCCCTGTTTTTGTTGATGCATGTGTACCATAAATTTGCGTATTCGCATAATCTTTTCAATAACATATAAAATAAAAACAAAAACGAGTTTTTTTTATATTCTTATTTAGGGAGGAACCGACACTGTACAAGTTTTGGCTAAAACTTTCTAATATTAAACATCTTATATAGCTCAAACAGAGTAAATGCCCCCTTTTTAATTTTAGATTGTTGATCTACACCGAATGAAAATATAATATACAAAAAAGTAAAGATATCATTTGATTATTTAATTGTCTTCACTCACCCTTAATAAGATTCCAATAGGAAAAAAAAACAAAAAAGGGGGGGTGGCGTGTGTTGGACAAAATGTGCTCATGTCTCTAAGTTCTCAATTCCAATTCAAAGATGCTATAGCTTTAACAAACACCACCAATTTAAAACTCGGTAAATTTTAAACATGGTTTTAAAGTGATAGCAAAGTAGCAAGAATGTTGGAATGGTAGATATAATTCTAATTTCTAAACACTTACATGTCTCCCAGGGAGGCTATGCCGGGACAAATAGAGTTAGTATGGCAAAAAACAAAAATTTTTCGTCAAGCTTTCGTGTTTAAATGTTACACCAATGCTGACGTCTAATTTGGGAGTTATTGGCCGCGCCTGTTTTATTTGGTTACGTTTGACTTTACCCCTCTGTCTCCCCGCCCCCCATCCTTCCCCCCTGCTCATCCCCCCTTCCCCCCCTCACCCCCTCTTAAGTTCCTACCCCTACGCCTTCAACTCCAATCCGACTCCTAATTCCGCCATCCACCTTTTTGTCCCAACATTTTTTTTTTTTTTACAGTTCAGCTTTGCATAAATATTTTTTTTTTTTTTTTTTTTTTTTTGTACAACTTCAAATATAAATTATTTCGCTGTATATATAGTTATTAATCTAATTCGATTACAATACCAAGATAAAATAAATCGATGTTACAGATCTCAATAAACACGTTAAGTAACTATCAAAATAAAAATAAAAACAAAAAAATGGAAACGGTAAATTTAAGATAGCGCCACGAAACCACATAATACAACGTGTACACCAACTAGGAAGTCGAGACAGGTATACCATGTATCACAAATATGGACGTCACCATCAGTAATGAAGTAATTGAGCGGCCTTTATTCGTAATGTATACGAAGGAAGTCACTCGTGCAGCACTCAGTGGAGAACACAATGGCCAGATGGATGGTAGGACACTCAGTCACACATACCACTGTATTTTTGACACGGTTGTGAGCACAGCCGCCCACCAGTCCGTTGCGGTTAAGTTATGCGATCGATATGAAATTGCCTCTAAGGATAAGAAAGTGGCCGCGACCAGATCGTATAACTATAGGAGGGTAGTACACTTCCTCACGTAGCCGGGCCACGGCAGCGAAGCAGACAGTTAAAGCCAGAGCGGACCGCTCCTTTGGTCAGCGGAAAGTCGGTCTAGACCTTAATAATCAAACATGGGTGAAAAGTCACGTAGCCGGGCCACGGAAAAGCGAATTTTTTACTATCCGGCCACGGCAGCCAAAAAAAAGACATTCAAAAATAAGAAATATTAAAGTCCAGAGCGGTGAGGTGATAACATATGCAATCTTTTCAGTGATGGATAATAACAATGGCTTGCAGTTCCAGATCAAAAAGGAACCTGTGAAGTGTTTGGTCTGCTACATACCGAGCGGGATTTACTTATTCAATAGCCCCCATTTATTTGCTGGAGTTGAATGAATTCATGGTGTTACACCGGTAGTCCCTGATATTCAGGGCAAAAATGAAACATGACATTTAATTTATTTTCTTGAGAATGTGCACATACTAGACCGTGGAGAAACCACAGTATACGAACGAATTTCCCAGGGGTGCGTCACCTTGGTTCTTATCCGAGCATCCAAAAAACGCAACTTTTGGTTGGGGTTTACGTCTTTCGGGGCGCTCTATTCAGCCATTTTCGCACGCTTTTTTACAAGCGATGTGTTAAAAGAAACGAAGAGCAAGACCTAGTCAAAAATGTAATATTCGAAAACTCTTCAATATGGTCTGACGTTGGCACAAATACTGATCGAAAACATGCCGAGATATACTTTTTGTGCCAGGGTAGATAGCCGAGAGTCTTATTGTTATTTGAAGATACCAGGGAATGTACCTACACATGCGGAATTGCCGTCGGTTGACTGGCGTCGGTGACTAGAATATTTTATACAGCTTCAAATAGAGTATGTTTGTTGTCCCGGGGAACGTTGGTATATTACATTCCCATATTAATTTGACCCCCAACAAATCAATGACAACAATTGCAAATACAGAACTCAGTTTACCAACTAAAGCCAAACTAAAATAGTTTTTTTTAAAATAGCCCCTCCATTAGAGAGACATAACACAAACAATCGATTAGGGTTGTGACACAAACAAACCTAAGTTGTTAACAGGCGTGCCGCTACCAATGACTTTCTACATTATTCAATTATGATGATAGGCTTTTTTAACCACAGGAATGGTACTTAACAGTAAGCTCGAACCGGGTAAACAAAGGTGGCAGACCTGCATCAAAAAACTATTGATGTGAAATAATCACAATAATTCGTTGGCCTGAATTAACAAGGCCAATGAATTCAACACTATAGCTACACACTCACCAGCATACCAATTGATGTTTACATCACAAGTGCTAGTCAAAAAAAATTTACAATCGTTGTTTAATTTTTCTTGCAGTAGTGAAAAATCTACGAAGTATATTGACCTATGACATATAAAAAAAAGATTTATGGCAGTACTAGAGAAAATTTGATGGTGATTTTTGAACTTACATTGAGAAGAAGTTCTGCTACTTAACCCTCGTCCAAACAAGGGTTTTTGTACACTCAACGAGCAAGAGAGGGGGTGGTTACACCCCCCTGATTGTTCGTAATTAAGCGACAACCATCATTCGTGTTGGTATCAGTGTGTAGCTACATATGTCCGTCCTTCATAAAGACAAACTATAAAGTTAACAATATGATGTCATAGCGACGTCTTAACTGAGAGCTTATTTTACTGCAAATGTGTAGCAAATCGCCAAATCGAGGGTTTGTTTCAACCGTTTTGCCATTCATGCAAGCAAAATTGGTATTGATTTGGCAATGATGGGTTGCCAAAGTAAGCATACCCACTGTTATTACTCGAAATAATAAGAAAAAATAACAAGTATGTGACTTACAGTAGATCATACTTACATAACGTACCATTTTTGGGCATTTTACACAGTAAAGTATGGAAGGTGGCAAGCGGCCCCCCCCCCGTACATCCGACTTTGACGGGACGCTCTGCCTTCCCTGAATGTGGTCCCTCCAATTTGTTTTCGCTAAAATGACCGCAAATGGTGAGAACACAGTTACCTAAAAGCCTTAGATCGTATTCGTTTACGTTTTTGTGCGACAAGGGATCATCCGTGGGGGGGTGGGGGTAGCCATCCCCTGGTTGGACAAGGGTTAAGATATGTACCCATTATTTTCGCTCTGTCCCGAACCACTGTGCTTGTGGAATATGAAGACCTTTGCTACTTTTGTTCAAACTATTTCATTATTCTGAAATCAATAACAAATGTAATGAATCTTATACACCCTTACCCAAGACTCATACAATCTTATCACATATCTTTTCGCGGAAACTTTAAATGCATATGCTTAATCCATATCATATGCAATACAGCCGGTTGCCACATTTTTCACCGACGCCTTCATATTCTGATGGGGGGTGGGGGTGGGCACTTTGGAATCAATATTTGAACACACATTCTACCTGTCTATCGTATATCCTTTGCAATCCTTTCCTCCGCCTCCCTCCATCTTTCTTAACTCCCTTTCACGCTTGTGCTTCCCACTTTCCTGCTTTACCGTATCTTCAGACCCACTCGGAGGAGGGTACAATGCGTCCCCTGCCCCTGTTACCCTACTGCCATTGACTATTGTTAAGAGATAATTTATCAAACAGTTGGTTATGGATTGGGTAATGGTTACTTTGTGGAAAAAAAAGGTCTTAAGCAATTATTGATATAGTACTCAATGGCTTTGCTCCCGTGGACGCGAAAATTGTACAACCGTGTCAATATGAATTTTTGTTGGTTTCCGTTAAGTTACCCTATCTACAATATGCGAAAAGATTTTTTTACAATGACATTTGATATGAATGAGCTATTTTTTCATGTATAAAAACAATTCCTAAACTTGTTGAATATTTTAATATTTTTCTGAAATCGCGTGTAAATCGTTTTGACTCACCCTGTATGAAAGGATACTGATCATGAGCATACTGAGCATACATGTCCACGCTGAAAGGTCGTACCAGTTCTTCACCCTCTCTCTCAAAGTAAACTAGCTTTGCCGCCACCTGTTCCACATTCACGCAAATATCTTGTATTTCCACGAATATGTTCCACGTTACAAAGGATGTACAGTATAGCTCAACTGAGACCTGTCCACGGTTACCTGCCACTGCCAGTAACTCGCTGATACGGATGGCCGTAAAAAGGAGAAAAGGTCCCAGTAGCCTCTGCCTATCCTTCGGGATTAGATGAACCCAGGTTTCCCGTACGTCACCGAACAGAATATCGATTAGGGTTCCAATTTTCATGTTCATTTATAAAACACCCCAGTTGCGCGACGAAAACACCATATAACTTCGAACAGTTAACTCATATTATAGTTAAACATACTGTCATGGCCTTCATTTCATCACCAACACATCAGTAGTTAACCCGTACACTTCTCCAATATTTACTTTGAACGCCAGTCTTAGAGGTTTGCCGTACCATCCGTATAATCTCATAAAAAAGAACGACCAACCAAGATAGACTCGCGCATATCCTACGAGTCCCTAGTCTAGTATTTTGTCATCTTCTTAGCGTGTCCAACACACTGTGGTTCTCAAATTTTGACCAGCCAGAAAGATGGGTACAACTTCTGGCTTATACTTCATTAATTCCGCAAGGCCTTGTTTTTTTTGCATTGTGCTCCAGCAGTCATGTGACAGACCAAAGATTTTCCATTGTCTGTGGTGCTGTTCCACACCAACAGGTGTGTCCTGATCTGCTTCCAGGTGCGTCCACTTATGCAAGGAAACCTTATTCCGGCTAGAATGTAAAGGGCAAAATGAAAAAGGTGTCAGCGGAATGTGGAGGGGGGTGGGGAGGAAAGATGGAGCCAATTCTGGTTCTCAACTTCTGTTGAGGCATCGCCATTCAGCCCATGAGGAGTCAGCTACATGTGGGAAATGCTCGCCAGTCAATACCAATAGATGCTTCTTGGTTGATGCAAATCTTTCTTTCCACAGGCGACTCTCTTGAGCTCCTATAACTGTTTCAAGAGGTTGGACTTCTCTTAAGAAACTCTCTCTGGATTTAAACGGTGGCAAGGTAGCTGTCAGACATAGGGTGCTTCAGCTTAGATACTTGACAGCTACGCTCTTGCATGCTCGCTCCGCTCCGACGGATGCCTGGTTGGGCAATTCCTGCTAGGATTACAAGTTTTCCGTTGGTATTGGACGGAGGCACCGTGATAAGCCGGCAGGAGGCATTTAACACTGAATCAAGCTTCTTGGCATGGGTTGATCTTTTCCATACAGGGCAAGCATACTCGGCACCTGAGTCGCCAGGGCACGTGCCGTCGATCTTAGGGTATGTGAGCGAGCCCCCTATCTTGTTCCCAGTGAGTTTGTTCAAGATGTTATTGCGTGACATACTTTACTCTTCGTCTTCTCGATGTTGGTCTTATAAGAGAGAATTCGGTCCAAGGTACTCTAGGTAGACAGAGTTATCACGGGCAAATACACAAGGGGTGCCTTCAGACCAGGTAACTTTAAGCTGACGTTTGGCTTACGGTTGCGTAGTGGAAAGCACACAACCGTGTCCTTAGATGGATTAGTAGTATTTGATGTTGAATTCTCAACTGGTTCAAGAAGTCTCGAAACAAGGTAGTCCTCGAAAAAGTACAGAAACGTCTTAGTCCCACAATAGCTTTTTTTTAAAAACAAGCGTGAACGTGAGGCCTCTTGCATGGACGAAACTCGCAACGCACTGACACACTAGAACAGCGGCGGGAAAAGGTAAACAGAGCCCCATCCTGCATAGCGAGGCAAACACATAGCAACCGACACATATGAGGATGCAACGACCTGGCAACCAGTCTGCCCAGTAAATTCCTTTGCTTTTAAACGCTTCGTTGCAGCATAATTGTCACGTAATGTTGCAAACTACGTTTGTTGGAGCTTCACTGCCCTAATACTACGTTTTGTATAGTTACAACCCGGACTTGCAAACCCCAAGAAACATTATTTCAAACATCCACTTTGGCCCGATCACTAAATAACCTCTCTCCAGTGGTCAATATTTTGGTATCTGAAGAAAGCTATTATTTTTTTCTCATTTTCTCTATGAAACGTTGGGCTAAAAGATGTTTGGTTTGAGAGATATGATCGAAAATGCCATCTTTTGTCAACCACTATATATTATAGACATATGGAGCTTACAAAATTACGTTTTGTATCGCTACCAACAAAATTCGGGGCGAACACTTTTACAGATGGGGTTTTGTGGTCAATGTCATTCAATCAAGATGAAACTCTATACATGTATAATATAATGAATCGTTCACCCCCCAACAAAAGGTTGAATACAATATTTTTTCTATCCCTAGAGAGGTCTGCCCACGGGACTGTGTGAAGGACAATCTACAAAAAGAAAGGGGAAATATGCACTTGTGCGGAATAATTGAATCGAAAACCTCTATTTAGGAGAGTAGTGCTTTCACCGTTGGCCCCCGATAACTGGATTGGTTAGCAGACAATGACATATTAAATGTACAAGTATTGTATTAGGTTCTTGTTTTTCATGTCTTTTTTTCTTGTTCTTATGTTTGTATTCAGCCCTTATTATCCCAGTGTAGGTTTTTTTTCACCAAAACATGTAATAGGGAGATACAGATTTATTTATAAGCAATGGAACTGCAAATGGGGATTCGACAGATGCTGACGTATATTGGCGATTTAATAACCAGCGCAAGTGCTGTCTTTACTGGATCCTTCACTTTATACCATCAGTGGTGAAAGTGTAGCAGAAAATGAAGGAGTATATGAAGCTCATTATGCTAACTTGAGAAATGATGGCCAGCATGGACTTATGAGATTGATAGTAAGAGGTGAGACAATTTTTTTGGAAGAGTGTTATTAATCGTGTGAGATATCTACAGTGCATGAGTAAAAAAAAAAAGCAGCTGACCAATATGTTTGTTTTCTTCTTTTTAAAAAAAGGACCTCAAACTTAAAATGAAGTTTAGAATGAATAACAAAAGGGTTAAGGACAAACATGAAATCTCTTACTAACGGCACTTTCGATGCATTAAAAAGGTTGGAATTTGCCCGAAGGTACCTAATAGGTGATAATAGCAATAATAAAACAATAATAATAATAATAATTATAATAATTATAATAATAATAATATATAATAATAATCTAAAATAAACTCTAAAAACCTGGTTAGGGGGGAATATTGCATTATCATTAGGTTATAATGAGATAATACGGGTTGATAAGAAATATGCTCTCAGAGATAGCCCGTCGTACAAAATCTCGAAATTTGCATAATTTTTTATTTGAATGCCACCAAGAACACAAAAATACATAATTACTTAGTCCAAAAACGATACAACAAAGACAAAACGAAATAAACAAAAACAATACAGACAAGAAACACAAGAAAGAAAAGCCCCACTCATGTCATTGCTTGTCATTTCAATTCTATAAATTTATAAAATTTAAAAAAAGGTCACCAAAAAAAAAATGACTGTCAAAAAAAATTAGGGCACTCTTCAAAAAAACCAGAGACCGAGCTGCTATAACAGAGACATAGGTTTCAAGATTGTAGAGGTACATAGGTACTTGATTATATTAAATAGCCATCCTACCTGCCATGGGTACCGAACATGGCCCCTCACCTGGGCATATGCCAACCGCCACCAGAACCCAGTTTTATATCACAAAAGTCTTCCAAACAAGGTTCAAATGCTTATTGTTGGTGACACAACAATAATTATTGATAGTGATGTTTAAACTCTAATCAGGTTTTCCATTTATTTGGCAAAATCATACGTACCATTGGAAAATGCAATTAGATTATCAGTGTCATATAAGTTTCACAAAAACTATGAAAGATTTAATATGCAGCAAAAAAGTCATCTTGATATTTTTTGCTTAGATATAATTTTTTGGACAAGTAAGAATAATCAGTTGTAAGTCAGATTTAATGGTCAGTAATAATTCAATCAAATTCCAATGCGTCATTATGATGGATGGTCTTATTAAATAGCTACGATATTCGTTCAAAAACATTTGACTATATCTTGCCCAAAAACATTGACTGTGAAGCCACGTTTCGGGCCATTCTTACAGAAATTACAAAATTTGAGTCTTTAAACCAATTTGAAAAGAAAGGTATTAGTTGGGATGAGACAATAGATAAATTTATATTGGAAAAATTGTAATTTAGGATTAGTGTTATTTTGAATGGATCGTAGCACAAAACACCAGGTTTGGGATTTCACCAAAGAGGTCAAGAATTTCTGTTGACATTTAATGGGCTCTAGAGCAATAGAATCAATCAAGGTGCGAGTAAAACTACTTTTGACGGTTTGGGCTCCTTGCGAACCCCTCAAATGAAAAGATGTGTACTAACAGAGCTAATCAACTGGAAAGGCCATGATTGTTCCCAATGTTTTGGAATTGCACTGGTAAACATGATTTTGATAAAGGAGCACGTTATGTTAAATTTAACACTTCAAGTGACCAAGGGGTTTTCACTCCCGTTGGTACCCAAGGGGGGGGGGGTCCCCTAAGGAACACGTTCCGAGGAATTTTTGCAACGCAATTTATACCACAGGTGAAGGTCATAAGACAACCCCAAATCAGCAATAAAAATGTAATTTGTTTATTTTTTTCTTTTTTTTACTTTCTCATTTTTTTCAAACACGCGAAAAATGGGGGAAAAGGAAAAAGACGGAAAATTCAAGAGCGTGCGCTTACATCAACTTTTTGAAAAACTATTTATGTTGATATCTACTCTAGAAGCCCAAATCCCAATATGACATATATTGTAACAAAAAACTTGAAGTTTTAGGAATCCTGTATTTTTAACGGGGTGTGCAAAAATACAAATAATTTTCCCTAGACTTTGCTACAGTAACGGTTTAGCACACGTCCACATGAAATTGTTTTTTTTTTTAACACATAAATGGTTAATTATTTTTTAATGTTACTATTAAGTGTTTACTTATATGTATGTGGAACATATAGCAGCAAAAAAAAACTTTGCTTTGGATCTTTGAATTTTTTTAATATTCTCAGGTGACTTCAGTTAGTGCCCAAGGTGGGGGGGTTCCATGGGACCTGACTAATTACACTCATTAACGCTTGGTCCGATTGTAATTTTTTGGTATGAAAAGAGCGCATTTAAAAGTAAGACTAATTACAAAAAATTTCGGCTCAAAAAACCCACGTAGGAAAAAAAGGGCCATCCTCAGACACAGGTCTGTCAATGTAAGGACTCCTTTGTCCATACATGACTGGTAAAATGCACTTGTTATAATTTTAACACTGGACTTATACAACAATATTTCTAGGCAACATCGGAATTTCGTCTGTTGACTTTTGAAATCCAACCAAGCTATTAATAACATCTTTAAGGGAAATTATCATTTACAATGTGGAAGGAAAATCTTTGGATACGATATTTACTTACCAAACAAATTTATTCTGCATACCCACACCGAGATAGAGTGAGTTGCTTATGCAAGTCAGTAGTAGTAGTGATGAAAAAAAGTTTTAAATCCTGCGTTTATGTCCCCCGCAACGGGGGCGGTGCGCGAGGATTCACCTCACCATTTCGTAGCAATTCGCCCCTTACTCTCTTCCTTCCACTTAACCCGCGATTCAATGTATCCCCATCCTCAACCCAACCTCATACTCTCCTCCACTTCCTTCCTCCAGGTCCTTTTGGTCGGCCCCCTCTTCCTGTGAACTCACCCACCCGAAATCAAAAGCCCCATACCTTAAAACATGCTCCTATCCGTCACTTCAGCACGTGCCCATACCATCTTACACCATTGGCCATCGCAAGTCGAGTCAGCCGCTTCAAACCAAACATCTGCATCAAATCCTCAGTCTTCTTCTAGTCCAGAAATTTCACACCCACACATGCTATCACATTGCTCTATCTCTGCCCTTCTCAAAAATCCCCATCTCATTTTCACTCAGGCACCATGTCTCAATCCCAGACAGCATCACTGATCTCACCACAACTCTGGTACACCATCCCCTTTCATCTTCAAGGAAAGCTTCTCCCAAGTAACAACTCTCCACATTCTCTAAACTTCACCCACCCCCCATACCTTTACTATGGGCTGTCACAGCCGCCCACATCCACCAACCCGCAACCTAACCCTGTCCACCTAGGTATGGGAACTCCCTGCCCACTGTTCCACCTCATCACACACTTTTCCACATCTTCCCCACTCCATCAACATCCCTTCTTGCATCTTCAACACACAAAGTGCTCTTGCCCAAACCAATCTCTTCATCTTTGCTTGCATCTCCATGAATCCATTTCCCACATGTTCTCACACCACACTGATTTGCCATCACCCTCTTTCCAACAATTCACATGGGTCCACATTACTCACTGACACCTCCTCCTCCTCCCCATTCCCACCATAACTTTAGTTCTTCCAAAGGTTTACGTCAGGCCCTTACTCTCAAATGCCTTATTCCACTTCCAAAACTTCTCCTCAAAACCCTCCGTTGTCTCACACATTAAAACTAAATCATCAGATACAGCATCTCACTCATCAAACCTTCTTTGCCACTACCTCCGTAACCACATCCACCACAATTGCAAACACCAACGGCGATAGCACAGAACCTGATGCACACCCACCTTCACCTCAACTCCTCGGACAACTCAGACCTATCTCTCTAACTCTTGTTGTGCTCCTTCATACAGACTCATCACCGATCTCTAACCACCACTCTGGATATACCCCTCTCATACATCGCCCACGCCATCATTTCCTCGTTAATCTATCAAGTCTACAGAACACATATACAGCTTTTCCCTTTTGCTCGATATTCCTCTTGCAACCTCCTCAAAAATGAACACTGCATCTATCGTCATCCCTGGCATAAACCAAATTTCATCTCATCCACTTCCACATCCTTCATAATTATATTCTATCAGTTACACTCTCCAAAATTTTCATCGAACCCCAGGACCTCACAACACATTCAAACACATATACGGACACCAACAGCACATTTGCATCCCATTTCCCTAAAAATTGCGAACTCACTCACGGACCACTCCACCGGCATTCCTCTCCATCTAACACCCTCGAACAAAACGCCTCATCATCATCATCCCTATCTCTCCAATTGCAATAATTCATCCAAAACTCACTTCGAGGGTCCAGCAGCATTTCCTGTTTTCATTTATCCAAATTGCATTACCACATCAGCCTCCACCCTCTGATCCAATTCATTCTCCTCATTCATTATTTTCTCATTGCTCTTTAACAGCTCTCTCCTCTATCTTTCTCACGTGAAGTTCAACTCCATCACTTCGTATCATACATCTTCCCCTTTAACATCTATTCCTTCCTCGTTGCATGCATTCAATAACTTATACACCTTGTTTAGGTTCTCCCTCAAATCACCCATCCTCCTCCTTCTCACCATCCTCCTTCATAGCCCTCGCAACCCACTTCTTGTGCTCGCCTTCAATCTATTATATCCATTTGCTCTCTTCCGTACCATTTCTTCTCATATCCTTATGACGCATCCTTCGTTCTCCCTATCGCCTCCGTCACCTCATCAATCAAACAAACACTCCGTAATCTTTCATTGTCTCTATTCCTTCTTTTTCCCACCCCACACCTCATCACACGCCTGTAACACCCCTTCTTAAAACACGCCCCACCCGGATCCGACACCTCATCCCCCACAAGCTCACCCCCTTCATCTCAAAATTGCTTTTGTCTCTTATTTTAGCTGCCCATACGTTCCTCCTAACATGCACTACCTTCCTCCTCACCACTTTTTTCAACTTCCACTTGTCCACATCGGCACCCACCAACCTGTTTGTACTTCCCCTGGAATCACTTGGAAACATTCTTCAGAAACGTTCTCCTCTCCTTACGACAAGACAGCACTATCTTGACTCGTTTCCTGAAACATAGGTCACTTCATTTGGTCCCTCTTTCTCAACCACGTATTTGCTATACATACCTCCTTCTCATCACAAAACTCCAGCCAGCATCCTCCTTCCAGGTTTATCTCCCCTCCCAAAACCCGTTCCCTCCGTGAACCCCCCCAAACCCATAGACCCCCCTTTCCCAATACCAATGAAATCACCAACACAGGGAAGAATACTAAGTCACCCACACTTTGCCATAACTTTCCTCTGCCATCTCACTCAGGAAATGTCTCCATTTCTTCAAACTTTCTACCCTCTGCGGAGGCGTAGCCGCCATATGAGCCTCACTACATCCTTCTACAAAAGCCATTACACAGTCATTCACCCTATCGCTACCTCCTTCTCACCACACTCCTTCTCACACAAGTTCTCCTTAAACCAATACTCCCACTCCCCCCATTCCATCCTTATTCCTGCCCACCACAACTTATACTTCCTCCCTCAAATCACCACCATCATAGCCACCTATCCTCTCCACCCTGCACTTCCTGTACCAAACACATCGAACTTCCTCTTCCTTAACTCTTCCACATATCTCCGCACCCTCCCTCAAGCTCCCTACATTCAGACTTCACACCACTCACCCCAAGCCGCTTGTCAGGTTTTAAACCGTCATGAGCAAGCAACGCTTGCGCGGCCCGGGGTGATTTCCTGGCACCTCCTTTCTTCTTATGGAGGTAGGGTAGGTGACCCCACCCCAACCTTCGGGATGGTTGGTGCCCCTTGGGTGTTTTCATAATGAGGCCTTATGATCGCAATTATTTTAAGTAAATCGAGCCGGATTGACCTTCCTGGACGTCGAACCACGTTACGGCGGTTGTTGGCCCTAGCCTGTGGGATCCCCAAAATGAAGAGAATGTTAGATGGCACTTTAAAGGTAGAGTTTATTTTTAGTTATACCAGGGTAACCAGCTACACTCATAATCGGTTTATTAACGAAAAACTGATGGGGGCGGGGGGTCGGGTTTAGCCGCCGCACAACCGGCCCTCCCTGGGAACGGTGTACTGGTTACGGATACCGTAGCAGGTCCTAAAAAAAGAACCCTGACCCTGACCAAACCTTAGGGAACGCCTTCCAATTTAGCATTTTAATAACTTTAAAGCATTTTATCCAGGTACAATTTAGCCCTTCTAGAAAACCATCTAAAGTGTCATTAGCCACCGTGATCATAGTCTTAATAACAATTTTCCACTCATTGGTATGGTTTTCAATTCCATATCATAATCTTATCGACCTTTTTAAAAAAGTGGTTAGGCGTGTTTTATGTCGGAAGAATAGTAGTTTATTAAAACCGTTAATTGTGGCAGGCAAAACCTTTTACCATTGCTATCTTACCAATAGGAGTCAAATCTCTACCACATATTAAGCTGCGATTTGATCTTTTCTAATTGGGGAGTGAAATTTATTGGAAGAGATCATTCCTCCTTTTCAGTGATGCAAATGCCCAAGTAATTTGCTGGACCAGAGGGCCAATGACAGACCTCTACCAATGACTCTTTACATTTGTATCCTAAGGATGAGCGGACACGCTCATAGCTTCCGAATTATTAAAATCGAGGGCACATTGTGCGTCCGTGGAATAAAGAGCCCGACTCCCAACGCCAAAGGTTGTGAGTTCGAGCCCCGCTGGGGCCAATGTGTTCGCCCTTGAGAGTAAGGCGCTTTACCTAATTACTCCTCCCTACCAGTTGGATAAATGGGTACCGGCATTATTCAATATAACGGAATGGTAACAGAACTCGCTGCTTAGGGAGGTGGAGCGAGCCCCCTACAGCAACTTATATGGTTGGAGTCTGGCCCCCCCCTAATCGCTTCGAAAGAGAGCTGGGCACTCGTCCTGTGAAGACAGGTCAGTTCCCCCTTTCATTTTTTTTACTTTTTTTAAAATTAATGTTATCGGAGCTAAACAAAAGATATCAAGAATTCAATGTAGTTGACAATGAACTTAGTACTACCATCTAAAAATAATGTTGTATCGTCTGCAAAAACTAGTTTAATCTAAAAATTGCCAATTTTGTGACGGTAATGAATATTTTAATATCTCAAGCAATAGCCCATTAGTTCTACTGCTAAAATAAATAAATACGGGCTTAAAGGACAGCCTTGACGCCCACCTCGGGAGGGATGTCAAAAAAAAATTGAAGCGTGACCATTATTTATTATACACCTATTGATATTCTGATACGCGTTGGAAATTCAATTTATAAATTGAGGACCAAAATTGCAAAAAAAATGTATAGCTATTACAAAAGACCATTCGGGCTGTCAAATGCCTTTTCAAAACTAAAAACAATAACACACCTAGGAATATCATTCCAGAGTTATATTGATGGTATCTAAAACAAGGCGAATATTTTCGCCAATATAACGATTTTTCATTAACCCGTTGGATCTGCCATCAATCAAGTCTGGAAGAACATTCTTTAATCTATTTGCGAGCTTTCGCGCAAATTTTATTAATGCAGTATTTAAAAGCGATATTGGGCGCCAGGTTTGTAGATAAGTTGGCGTACTTGCCCGGAGTTTAGGAATGAGATTTATAACTCCCACGGTCTTTTGACCATACCCCATTTGAACAGAATTGTATAAGCATTAGTTGAAAAATTCAACTCAGATTTAGGAATACCATCGCAACCTTGGCCCTTTCTTATTAGGCATTGATTTTTTAAGAACTTCGGCACATTCTTCCACAGGATTTATTTGTATTTGTTAACTTTTTATGTATATTCGAGTAAATACTTATCAAATTCCGATACATCAGTTGGTTGGTTCAATGTTGTAAAGTGGAGAATAAAAATCGCACCCTCTCCTTCAGCGAATTGATCAGGGTTTCGCCATGTCAAATACAGGTTGGAATTGATTTATTAACAAAAATTCCTCTCATCTTAAATTCAGGAAATATTTTGTTTTCTCCTGCCTAATTCTGTCCATCTCACTTTGGACATTCTTATAGCACCTTAGCGTTTCCTCATAAATCGCTTCAAACTAACTTTGTTTTTCTTTCAATGTATGTAAAAATGATGTCATTTGAGTTGGTATTTGTTTAGAAATATGAATTATCCAAAGAAGCAATTTCTATCTATTTGCTTCTGAAGTTTTTGGATTTGATTTTCCTAACATGGGCATATTGAATTTGTTTGACCACGGTCTTTCATTTTAAAAACTCCCCAAGGGGTTTTAGATTAGCGGTTTTGTCGATTTCAGCAATGTCCTTAATGGAATTTCTGATTATGTTTACATATTCAGCAGCGCTCTAAAACGGAAATTCATTTCCAAAAGCCAGAGACCCCTGGTACGTACTTTTGTCAATATTAATGAAATATGGAGTAATCAGATTAAAAAACGGGAGCGATATTAGCTGACTTACTCCCCAAACGTGATCTGAAATAGAGAAAATAATTCAATCTACAAGTATAGACGGGGAATGATTGATTTCCAAGTAAACATACGCTCATTTGGATTATTTCTGACATATATCAATTAAGTTGTACAAATCAAGGATGTTTGATTACCTTTTTGAACTTGAATTTGTACGCAATCACCAACTTTTTATCTAGCACGATTTACGCGCAGCATTAAATGCACCCTCAAAATATTAAGTTCTCACAGTCAAAGCTTAGTCTTGTCATGATAGGCATAAATCTTAATCAGGATTATAAACCAAATTGTCCAATTTCAACTCAACAATAATAAATTTACCATTATGATCACAAAGCTTCTACGAATAGAAATTCGTAACTATTTTTAAAGAAAAAGGAACACTGCTCGGTTGGATGTATCATGACTGAATAAGGAGGTAAACCCCCATTCATTTCTCCAAGTGATTTCCAGCTTTGATTCACTATGTGTTTCTTGAAGAAAGTAAGTTAACTAGAGGAATCTTTTTTTTTCTACCAAAGATGAGGAACAAACATTTAGTTAACCATTATTAAGATTGTAATAATCCAATTTTGAATATTAGACATTCAGGGTATAGACTACACTAGTGTGTAAGAAAATATCAGGCCTTGTAAGGTTTTAATAGTCGTAGTTGATAAACATTCAAATGGAAAGATAGTTAAGCTAGATGTGTTAGAAGAAACATTAACCTTGTTTTATATTATGTACACATTGATCAAGTATATAATTGAACAAGTTGGATTAAATCCAACATCTGGATTTGGGTTGACAGAAGACGTAAATAGCAATGAATACCTGGCTGGAAAAAGATCAACATATAAACACAATAAAGGGGGGGTGTTCCATAATGTGACACCATTCTTTCTGACACCCTTATGAATTTCAGAAACCGTAACCGGATAAACCACATAAACGTGGGTGTTGTATTCGTTAAGGTTTCCGAATATAGGGTGTCAGAAAGAGGGTTGTCACCTTATGGAAAAACACCCCAATAAAGGTGACATTGATAGGAAAATTAAAACACTTATAAAATTTACACAGGAATTGGAATGTTATTTAAGCAGATCTGAAAGGTAAAATTGTGCATTTTGTTATAAAAGCATCAAATTGGCAGAGAGGTAGACGCAGAGAGAGAGGTAGAGAATTAACTTTGGAAAACATGGTTAGGGACCACCTGTACAGATCAAGTTCAAGTCACCTAGAGGTCACAAAATATCAATTGATGGTCAAAATACATTAAAAGATGGCAACGAAATAAGGTTGCATAACTCAACACATATGAACATTCTCTATGGATCTATTTGTGACATCATAAATTTCGACTTAAGTAAAGACGGTCTTCTTATTTAAAGGGACACGATGAAATTTTCTGAGGATACGAGTTTTATAAATTTGCGCTTTGTTGCTAGAATATCAACCGAGGAAAGGCAGTAAGGGTTATGAAAAAGACAATAACAAACACTAAGTTTTGAACTCCCCTGCGGTCCTGATCGGCCCTTATAAACACGATTACTCGGAATCTGTCATGCACAACAGAAAAGACAAAAAGCATATTATTAAATGAAGATGGCTTTTACGGCTTATTCCCTCCCAGGTTTGTTGATTTAATATATTGGTGTAAAATTGTTAAAAAAATGGAAGGGGGCATATTTTGCTGGAAATGTCCTTTAAGGCTTAATACATTAACATACCCATGAACATTTTAGTGAAGTGATACAGGGACATAGCTCACTGGGGATAAATTCGGTGAATTGGTTTGAAAAATGACTCAAGTCATATCACATTTTAATCACAAAAGCCACAAAATGGACCAATCGGATTTTAGATATTTTATACTTTAACACTGTTCACATTTCTAAAAGGGAAATAGTGATTTGTCCATAGTAGATTGGGGGACCTTATGAATACAAGGATTTGGGTTCATGAGGGGGTTAGCAGGTCAAAATAGGCCAGGTAGGAAACACAAACACAGGGGTATGCATTTTACGGAATCTTTGATTTTATGAGCAGAAGCACTCAATTGAGTACAAAGGGCCATAGAGGTAGAAGAGAAGGAAAAAAAAGCTCTATTAAAAAAACCCTTTGACCATAATCGTTCGCGCTCGTTTTAAAACAGATCGTAAAAACGGCCAATTACCAATAAACTAGTAGAGAGCTGGGTAGGCTAAGATATGTATGCGCTTAATTTAAGAGAGGATAACTCAACTGCTTTTTAGATCTAATATGAATCCTAGGAACAACTTGTGATATATGCCAAATTGACGATCCGGGGCGAAGGCCCGATGTTCGCAAATTCAAAATGGCCGCCCCAAAAATCATTAAATAGCCTAATGGGGATTCTTAAGGCCGCTTAGAACAAAACAAACTAATTGTGTTTTTGTCATACAATGGTTTCTTTTGAAGATCAAATGAAAAACCAGAGATAATTTAAATGTTATTTTTAATATTGTTAACATGTTTCAAATCCAAGAGTGTAGCCAAAATTACATGCCAAAACATTAAAATCTACAAAATGCTAAATTAGATTGACTCTTATTGGCCCATAAATCAAATCCAGCTTGTCCAGCGTATAAATGCCAATAATTAATAATATCTCAATGACCACATATTAAAATTATATCTGAAAGTTTAATATTTGTAATACTACTTAAAATTCAATATGGTGCTCGATTAAGGCTGCTGAAATGTGAAATGCACAATCGAATTGGCCATTATAATCGTATCCCCTATCATCTATAAATTGCCATAAAACAATCACTAAATAATGCCCATATGTCATAATTTCAATACAGTTGTGGTTATCCTCATTGCTTACAGTATCGTGACTTACCAGCCCTTTCTCGGTCTTTCTATGCTAATATTAAATCCAAGTAATAACAAACTAAATGTGAACCACAATTCTATCATGGGCAAAGACATGATTGTTTGCCCAAATTCAGTGTTGCCACTGTAAATTCAGTTTAACAAACTTAGTCTGTATTATCATACGTGGTTCATCACCAATCCATGTATATCAGCAGCAGGCAGTTCTCATAGATAAACGAGTCTAGGTTATATCAGGCATGTTCATTCAGTATATGTTTTTACAACTAACAACGATCACCTGTCTTACATTTGTGTACTTTCAACACTTGATCATAGCCAATCTGTCTCAAGGACACACATTTCTTGCGAGAAATATTTCCACGGTGGCAGGGATCTTGCAGTGCCTTCGGTTTTAGATCACAAATCTCAGGGACTAGCATTGTTTCCTTCTTTTCACACCATAAACTATAAGAATTAATAATTATGGATGCGTCTCTAATTGCCTTACAGTTCACCTTATGGTCATTGCTATAAATGCAGCAAAACTCAGGGTCATCAAACTCTTCAGGTTATTGATGTTTAGGTGCCCTTGACCAAGAAGTTTCCATTTTCCCCGCCATGTCTTTACTTTCCTGTTACCCCTGAAGACACGATGTCAACAATTCTTGATCAGAGAAGAATTCATCTAGTTTGCATGTTGTGGGTGTAGCGTTTAGGGCTGTCAAATTGTAGTCCGATATAGCTTGTTTCCCCCGTCATGCATAGACAGTATAGTGGTGATAAACAATCTTTTCACTCCTGAGTTGCGAACAAGTCAGAGCTCTTTGAGGTCAAGATTTTCCCAATTAACTGTGTTGTGGTATAAGAGACACACAAAATTCTGTGTCACCTATAGAGCATTATTCTATGTAGGTCTTTTACAGTGACCTAAAACGTATACTAAGGTATAGAGTTTTTTTTGCTTTGGTTCCTTGGTTCCGGGCTACTCAACATAGAATGCCTGAAGCTTTTGCTGATGAATGATGACCAAAGTTTCTCTACTTCCACTGGACTTTTTCGTTTGGTGATAGCACATCAAGAAAAAACATTTTGTTAACTTTCTGTTTTTTTCCACTTTTCTTCATTCTTGATGCTCTCCTCATCCGTATGTATCAAAATAACTGGATCTCGTCCACAATTTTGCCCAGGTTCTGTTGACCATAGATGGTCAAGAAAATGTCATTGAATGTCTCTGTGGTTTGTGGGGAGTGTTTCTGGTCCTCATCGATTAGTGCTACAACCTCACACCTCAAGTAAACCATTATCTTTAACCAAGAAGAATGCAGATCGTAATCTTTTGCTGGAGTACTTCCTCAACAGTTTTCCATGGGCATCTATACCCAATAAAACCTACATCCACAACGCGTATATCAGGAGAAGCGCAGATTTTCTTTGTTGTCTGTTAACTAGTACTCATTGGAGAATCTTCTTGGCCTCAAAGAGCTCTGCGTTTTTTTTTGACACTCAGGAGTGTAAAGATCATATTATCCTACACGTATTCCTTCATCTTCTGCCGCTAGAGATGAGCTTGAGTGTCTTCCCGCATTCCCATATGCTGCTGGGTATAACGCAACTACCATGCAGTCCGAAACTTGCAGCCCTGAAACGCTCCACAAACTAAAACAATCTTCCTGAACAAGAATTTTTGACTGTCCACGAGCACACGAAAGCACAACACGATGGCGGATCACTCTTGATCAAATGCTTGAAACTATCCACGACACTGAAGACATTTGTCTACGCTCGGTTTTCGGCATTTATAAGAATGGACCTCAATGTGAAATTTGAAATATGTACCTACCTCAATAAATGTTAGGAAACATATTCTGCGCGGCTACTACCAACAGTAACGTGGATTCCAAGCTCCATTTAAGACACATTCGTAATTATGAATTCCAAGTTGCTAGGCCTTGAGAGCATGATCTCAAAACCAAAGGCCCCTTCCAGATCCCTACACATGTGGCAATGTGCTCGCAAGACAGTGTGTCCTTAACAGGAATTTGCTAGTATTGAATCCAAGTGTTGCAAGGTGTGGGTAAATGCACACTGTCTGATAATACTGGACGCACATTACAAACTAGTTACTACTAACCGTGCCCGGACATAAACATTTCAAAAAAAGTAAGTCCCCCCCCTGACAAATGTGCATTTTTTTTCTAGACAAGTCAGGCTTCTGACCTGGTTATCAAAATGTAAAATGTACACGGAATGTTACACATTTAATGGGCAAAAAAGTTTCGCACAGCAGTTGACCTTCTCCCTGGAAAACGACGTCCATTTTAAATTGATGACAAATAAAAAATGGCACTTTTTTTTGCATAGGCTTGAACAGTCGAGAAAATCAAGTTTTTAAAGATTTTTTTTTTTTAAGATTCTTTTCCCCTTAGTTACGAATCATCCGATTCCCCATAATTTGGTACCATATGATAGTTTAGAGTTTCTTCTTTCCATTGGTATCAAATTTAAGTGCCAACATTCCCATTATGACGTCACTATGACGTCATAAGATGAGGAATATAAAAATACTGGATAGAGGGTTGAAAAAAATTGATATTTCGCAATATTTCCGACTCAAAAAATGTACGCACTAAAACTCTCTAAGTATAACAACTATTCATGATCCCAGTAAAAGAGCACAAACCGTGTGGAAATCGGATATTCAAACTTTTTTTTGGTGAAAAACACATTTTCCCCTATTCTACACTTGTGTGTCTATGGAATTGACATTAATGCTGACATGTGAATTTTATAACGTCAGCCTGACGTAATTCTAGCAGGTTGGTACTCGTTTTGGTATCAATAGAAAGAAGAATGACTCATAGCTATCCAATGGTTCCAAATCATTGCTTGTTTCCTGGCGTTGTACTAGGCATGTTGGTACTTCTCCGTCCGGGATTTTCTCGATTGTTACAATTTTAATAATTACGTCATTTTCAGGGAGAGATACATTCGTGTGATTTTTTTTTTTTTTTTTTTTTTTTTTTTAAGTTTTTTGAAGATTTTCACGTTTTTTTTAACAGTTAATGAAATATGTCAAGTTTGAATATTTTTTGAAATTTGGTATGGATGGACAGCTTAAGTAAGTAACGTAGATACATATAAATCAAATAAGTTGAAAAATTGTCCAACATTTGTGAGTATTTTGCCCTTTTATTTTCCGCCCAATAGCTGACATACTCGAAAACGATTCCGTCAATCCCCACATCGCAGGCAAATTGTTACGTCAAAGTGATGACCTCCATAATTTAGGTCGTTGTGACCATCATATCGCGTGGTGCCCCTAACTAATAATTAAACCCAACGAAATGAAACAAAATATGTCATTCTGTAACTTAGTTTTCTAATTTTATTAGTACGTCATTAATCATCCATCAATTATCCAAGCGGGGGGGGGTGTCACATAACAATTCGACGTCAACACATTTTTTGGTCAGCTTTTGACGTCCGATGAGAGCAAAATGGGCGCATTTTGATCAATGAAGCCGTGGCGAAAATCCGCCCTTTTTCCTTTCGTATGTCAAACAAGCAACAATAAAATGCCTCTATTTTGTTAATTTTACATACGAAATTTTTTTTGTATTATTTTTTCGGGAATTCTTGATGTATGTACATATATTTTATGATGTAAGTCAAACTGCGCTGACAAATCTGACATATTTCCTTTAAGGAGCCTAACTTTCCAGAAAGTGTACCTTTGTCGGGGGGGACTTATTATTGTGAACTGTTATTATGCACTGTACAGGGTGAGTCAAAAGATTTACACTCGTTTGTTTGAATTTTCTACAGTCGTGAAAAATCTACCAAAATACGGATTACCATATATAAAACTAGATATTTCAACCTATCTAAGAAATGTTGAATGATTTTGAACTTTGCATTGCAAAGTTTATGCTAACTTAAGAAGTACCCGTTTTCACTATTTCCACGGAATCACGGTTGTGGAATTGGCCAAAGAGACGTTGGATGAGTCTACACAAGTACAATCATTACATTCTTTTGCTCCTCTTTGATACTTTTGTAAACCTTCATCAAAGAAAAAATGTTAAAATATTTCATTAATCTGAAATCGATAACAAATTACGGAATCTTATAACAACAAATTTTGGAGCATTACTTCATAAATTTCGAAATTGGATCACATAATCTTTTCGTGGAAACTGAATGCAAATATGTAAATCAACCCTGTCAATACAGCCGGCTGTCCCACATTTCCACCGACTCTTTCATAGCCTGATGGTGGGGGGGGGGGGCTACTTTGGGAATCAATATTTGAACATTACACACATTCAACATCCATCTGTTCCTTTTCCTTGGCATCTCATGCCTTTCTTCCTCCTTCCCTCTCTTTTCCCTACTCCCTTTTTGCTTGTCTTTCCCACTTTCATGCTTTACCGCTAGCTTAAGCTGATTTCCTGGTCAGGCCATGGGAAGGGGACAATGCGTCCCTTCCCCGCGTCCCTTCCCCTGCCCCCTGTTTACGCTAACTGTCATTGACTATAATTGTTAAGACTATTATCAACAACTTGTTACAGACTAGTAATGGTTACTATTAGACAAAATACAAAACAATACTTAAAAAGTAACAGTAAAAGTAAACATCTCAATGGCTTTTTGCTGCGTTGCAAGTGAGAATTGTACACGTGGTCATAGGGTTTTTTTTGGCGCCTTTCGTTAATTTCACATATCGCAATATCCGAAAAGTAAATGTTAGATTGTTTTACTCAATTGATAGTGGATATAATGAGCTTTGTTTTTCATTTATAAAAAACAATTTCTAACTTGTTTTAATTTTTAAGATTGTTTCTGAATCGAGTGTACTTTTTGACTCACCTGTTGCTTACAATATATAGTACGGTCGTTTTGTACCTATAATTTTTGGAGATGTTTTGGTACAATTAGGCAATCATACGAAGCTAAGATCTAAAAAATCCATCAGTCTAGATTTAATATTTAATGAAACGGAATTCCTCAACGACAATATAAAGGACTGAAACTAGATAAAATCTTCCCATGGATTATCGCCATTGCTAAAAATCTAGCATTAGGATTACATGTTAAAATACTGGACAGGTGCCTATGTAAAAGTGACGTGGTTCGAAAAATTTGAATTTGCCATGTTAGATAAGCTAAGGATCAGATTTTAACATAAGCTTGTTTTTATCTTTATCTTGTGAGGTTTAATGTCACGGCAAATATGAGGTGCAGAAATCACGAGTGTGTACAAAATCCTCTCATACCCTTAAAATGTTGCTTCTTGCTGCTCTCTCACACTTGCACGGAAGATATCCTGCAATAGTTTGTAATGGACTTACGTTATGACCACTACCTGATATACCTGGACTCAGTTACGTTATGAACACTGCCTGGTATGTTGACTCGGTATAAATTGAACACTGCCTGAATATCCTGGACTCCTTTATGTCAGTAACACTGAATTTGACAAAAATCAGGCTTTTTAAAACCCATGATTGAATTTGTGGCACACTTCCTTGGTTGTTCCTTGGGATCATATACCCTGGGAACATTGAGATAAAATTGGTTGAGGCCTTCTATTATTAGAAGAGGGCTTGGCTAAGTCACGTAATGTATGCACAGCAAGGGATAACCCAACGGTTATGCAATGTAATGCCATTTCCTCGTTTTTCACCGGTCGTATCTATGATCGGACCGCCATTTTGATTTTGAAGCATTATCATAAATTGAAATGTCCGATATGAGTTTATGTGGTCATTGAGCTTGTTACTTTTTGTGGACACAATGGATTTGATATATGGTGAATGACGATCCAATACATTGCTAATTTTTTGTAGATTTTCAAAAAAATGTTTGCAGCCGTTTTGTCCACCATCTTGGATTTGTGTAAAAATGGTACATATTGAACGATGGAACTACCATTTTTTAAACAATGATCTGTGTAGGTTGCTTTTAATCTCACATTATTGTCAAGCTTGTCAACGTTCATAGCTGCTCATCCAACGACAGATCTTTTCGGTGGAGACATCAATGGGCACCAGTAGTAGCGCAACTATCGATGGTGTTCCACAAGGTCCTGTCCTGGCACCCAGTCTCTTCAACATCTACGTCCAGATATGCCAAAAGGAGATTGTTCGCAGTACTCACTCCTACCAGACGACACGAGGCACTTGAATTCTTCTGGATTCTTTTAGTCCTTAGAACAGTGTTGCAGACAGACCTACTCACTGTAGCCAATTCTTCCACCGATGGCACTTGAACTCAGCAAACCCAGACCGTCACTCTGTTTTCCCCCCTTGCAAATCGATGGCGCAAAAAAGACTAAACATCCTGCTAGCTGGAGAAAAACTGGCACATGACCCAACACCGACGTACCTTGGCTTCACAATGGACCGCACCTTACTTTCAATCACACACCGAGGCAATCGCTGCCAAGACGCAGTCTCGTGTTAACCTCCTCAGAAGGCTCGCATGAACTGGATGGGGGCATCCTTTGACACCTACAATACATCAACGGTTGCCTTGGCATACTCCACTGCTGAAAACGCTGCACCATATGTAGTCACAGCGTACATTCACACAAGATTGATGTCGTTCTGAATGATGCATGAGACTTGTTAGTGTTTGCCTTTTGGCGACGCCTTTAGAATACCTTCCAATTCTAGTCTGGCATAGCTCCTGCAAACCTTAGGAGGACCTTCAGACAATCAAGCTCGCCAGAAATGTGATGAACCTGGAAGCCTAATAACCCCACCAACACCCTTTTGAGGATCAAGAACTTCCCCGGAATCACTTTGCTACCCATCCATACACTGCAGTCACAGTATCCCTTCGATCAACTGGATCAATGACAGATGGTATGAGCAAATGGGTCATCCTCTAACTTTGAACCTAAGCATGTTGTGGACAGCCATCTATCAGCCCAAAGGTCGTGACCTTGATAGAAAAGCATTTGTCAACCTCAACAGACTCAGACTGCGTGGTTCGTACAAAGAACTTCCTTCACAAGATCCGAGTAGAACCATCACCAAACTGCGATTGTGGAGATGCCACAAACCATTAGCCACATCATAGATGACTGTGAGGTTTACAAGTCCCCAAGAGGAATTCCGGGCGTGATCAACCTGGATGATGCACTATCAGCTGGTAAAGACGGATCTTCCACTGTGATTTTGGACTTGGTTTGCACGAACGAACGAATATAAGTTGGCGCACCAATCATCTCACTTCTATAAACAATAAAAAGAGGGGGTAACCGAGTCCTTTGAGAATGCATGCGAAAATCCTATTTTTCCTTGAAAAAACAAGAACACCATGCGACATCTTATCTTATTGCCTATAGCGCCGAAAAAAAAACACAGAATCAATACTCCACGTGCGATCGCGTCTAGTGTTGCGTGACCACCACGTATCGACCACCCCAGCAATCACCTCTGTGCTACGTGATCACATATAGGCCCATCAATCTACCGGGCATCTTTTGTGAATTTCTTTTTATTCTTCCGATTCTACTTCGCCTTTATCTTCTATCTTTTACGTTCTGTATCCGGTTCGTGCATGTTTTCCATACTTTTGGTTCTTCCTATATTCTGCAGTTTGTGTATTTTGTGAGAAATTTTTGATTTTATTTTTTAGACCAGTGTAAAGTAATCATAGTCCGGCAGGTTTCATAGTCCGGGCTCATAGACAATTGAATAAAGTGTGAAACTATATGTTGCTCGAAGAGTCAACTGAATCGATGCCCTATTGTTCACCATTGTTCGCGGACTGTGAGCCCGGATGACTAATATCTCCTGCCACACCACTCGTTCCGAAGCTAAATCCTCTTTTTTATTCATCCAAGTTAATGCACCAATCAGAGATTATTGATTTCAATTGAAAACAAGTAGAATACAATTTGAAGGTTCAAGAACTGAACCTAAAGCGGCATGACCGATTTTTAAAGCTTATTAAACTTTTATTTGGTGAATGGGTTCACCCAAAACCCCCGTCTGTAAAGTTCGGCCGATATTCAAACCCGGTGTCAAGTGAGAGCTAGAAACGTGATTTTGAAATCCCATAGAGTACAGGGTAAAATGTAAATTGGCGACCAAAATGGGGTTATATTTTCGCTCATAACATCCAAACCAAACACATCTAAGCCCTTAATATTCAGAGGGTAAATGAGAAAAACATATAATTTTGGGAAATTTATGCTGAGACTAAGGGACCGCACAAGTCTTGTTGGGGAACAAAGATACTGTGCGGACAACGCTCTAATGCGGGTTCATTCTCTCCTCCATTCCTCACACATGAAAGAAAACAGGTGAATAAAGAACAATTAAAAGAGCTGATGGTGGGTGTTAAAATGCCCTCAGTTTATTGCAGCTTCCCCTCAATTTCATTTCTCCAATATGAGTGGTTTGCGCCGGAAAAACCTCCCATTCGCGGGGTTACGTACCTGATTTTCCACAAGTCGCATTCATCTGCGAAGGTCTAAAGCATCCACCCTACTCGCGCGTCGTGAGTTGTTAAATTTTTTTTTTTTTTTGCGTAAAAACGCTTACTACGCGGGACGTGCGCTCTTGTTTGTTTAGCGCGGGGCATTCGACCGCTTGCAGGCTGCGGAAGGCATTTCGGAAGATATTGAGGCTTGGAACGATGCCGAAGATTATGATATGACCCAAACTCCTTAACAATCACCCCGGTAACCGTGTACCAAAAGGGAGCTCTTTACCTTCCTTGCTCAGCCAGGGTTGGACGAGTTTTCCTTTGTTGAAAATATTCTCCGTGTGGACAGACCAAATGAGTAGAAGATCGCGAATGTAGTGAGACAAAGTTTTGAAGTGGTTTGGGATTCCCTGATATGGGACTGAACATTTTTGGATTAGGATTTCCGCTTAAAGTCCCGGGCAATTTTTGGGAGGGCCATCAAGTTCAAACACGGGTCCAAATTGAAAAATGCCCAAACTTGATCAATTGGTTCAAATTATTTGTCTGGTCATAAGGAATCCAAAAATGTATAGTTTGTTAACCCTTCCCCTAACCTTTATTAAGAGAGATGGTCAAAAGTGTCACCACCTTTTAAAATTCAAATTCGCTCATGTTTTCCTGCATTCCAAATTCAAATAAGCAACTTTCAAAATAAAAAAACACCCCATAGCTCTGACCTTGAAATTTCAAATTGGCTGCCACACACAACACGCACAATTATCTTCAATGTGACGTAACCCTTTCTGGCTTTGGCACATTATAAACTACTGGGGGTATTCCACATCTTATGCAAAGTCTGAACTCACACTGTAATGGCAATCAGTCAGATTCCTCAATATTACTTATTCTATGCAGACATTGAGATTTTTGAATCTAGCGTACTCTCGTAACTACCTCCCACCAAAATGGGGTCATTTGGTGATGCCTTTTAAATGTTGGCTCTGGGTACGTACCTTGACATTATGTGAATCAGTGTTGCGGGGGGAATTCTGCTTAGTGGCTTTCTTCTTTACATTGCGTCCCATCGCTAGGGAGTTTGTGCTCAGTATTTGATGTAAACCGGGGAGGGGGCCACTTGTATTCAAAGTGGATACATGCTCGGCATGGCCTCCTGAAACAAAGGCCTAACCATAACGAGTAGGCCTATTTTTCACATGGCAAAAAAACCCTTAAAGCTGACTCGGAGATTTTGAAATATTTTTTTTTTTGTGTAATAATTGAAAATAGTCTACTAGACACTCAGAGTTAGATACGGGGGACCGCCCTGACGATTGGTGAATACTCACATCACTCCTCTCCATAAAAAAGGTAATCGTAATCAACCCAAATAACTACAGCCCATAGCCTTAACTCCATATGCTTCAAGTCTTAGAGCCTATTTCACTATCATATTATGGTCCGATCTTAATCAGTGCAAGATTTTTAATGATTCCAGCATGGTTTTAGAAAAAGGAGGGGTGTGATACCCAATAAGTCTCACTCATAAATGATTTAGCTAAATCATTTGAAAACAGGAAGCACGTCGATGCAGGTCCTATTAGATTTTTCAAAGCTTTCTGCTTATGACTGCTTATGAAACTTAGTATTAGGTATCACTGGTAAAATTCATAGTCGGATTAAAAAAAAATTACAAAACGTAAACAACAAGTTTCTTTTGGAAGTGTTTTGTCCTCATCTGCCAAGGTTATATCTAGCGTACCCCAGGGTACAGTGCTGGTCTTTGTCCTTTTTTTTGGTTTATATTATAAATGCCTGTGTTTCCTCCGTCGAGGGCACGTCTGTTTGCAGACGATGCCCTCATATAGGGAAATAAATACACCCGAGGACATAATGTTTTTTTCCCCACGTGACCTTGATGCTCTAATCGAAAGTGGAGTAAAGACTGGCAAATGAGTTTTAATACACAAAATGTTATACTATGCTTTTCAAAAAATCCAAAAGAAACCAAAAATCCACTCCTTAGCCTATGTGGCAAAGTATTAGACACCACTGAAGTCATGCATACTTGGGTATACTATATAGTAATGACCTCAAATGGTCATAACATAAGATTCCGTCAAAAAGCCAGTAGGAAAGGTTATCTTGGTGTCATAAGAAGGAATTTTAAAATCATGTACCCCAGCTAGTTAATCTAACTGTACCTATCGCTCGTCCAACCTAATTGGAATACGGCTCCGTTTTGCATGGTTTCCAATAACGAAAAAAGCAACAAACTCGATATGGTTCAACGTGCTGCGATACAATTCGAAAAAATATTTGGAACACCTGATGCAATATATTGGAACCATTGCCATGTTCACAACTGATATATTTACAGTATAGTTGCGCAATTTTAACGGTCATCATGTTAGCAGAATTGCTTTCCTGTGAATTTCCCGTAAATTTTAGTATTTTTATACACATAATTACTTACATTATACCTTTAATTAAAACAAAAACTTAATTTACCACATGTTAATTATATAATTATTTGTGGTCCTAGCCCCCCCCCCCTTGTCCACCAAGGATTGTTATTTAAAAAAAATTAAAAACCAGTAATTCTGAATTATTTTGTGTAAGTATTTACATATTCAGGGAATATTGAGCAACTATAATAAGCTAAATTTCAGTTAACCCCTTATTAGATTGCAGACCCTGTCAGCTGCCAAAAATATGACAATTTTAGAAAATAATATAATTTGGGTTCATTATAGTTAGATTCCGGTGCTAATCTTGAACTGAATTACGACGAGACCTATTAATTCAAAGACTTTAGGGACAAACTTAAA
>JAMKCH010058988.1:0-16758 GCA_023653785.1 Ophioderma brevispina | reverse complement strand
CCTGCCCGTCCTTTATCAATATCTGCTTTAGGTTTATAAGCTTACAGCTGCAGTTTTTGCATTCGTTTGTTATGAAATCCGTTACTTTCCGTAAGCTAAGATAGGGATAAGTCAGTGTATACTTTGTTTCTTAACATGAAGTCATCACCGTGGTTTTTAAATGCGGTTTTTCCAATCAGCCATAAAAAGACACACCATATTGGCAACCACAATCATCGTTCATGTTTGAGTCACATTTTCGTCCTATGGCTGCCACTGGAAGCACATAACTCATTTGGGAAAAGAAATAGGTACTGCAACCTCGGCTGCCATATTCGCTGTTCCGAATAGAACGTCCAACTATCGGTTGATTGTTGTTATTTTGGTGTGTGTGTGGTGGGTTGTGAAATAACTTTTGGTACTAAGTAATAATATTTTCCTAGGTTATCTGTAGTGAAATGTAAATGCTTTCTATAGGGCCTTTTAGGTGGAACTAGCCATCTCACTAGAGCACTTATTCTTTCCCGGGGCTTTCCTTGGTTAAAGCAAATCTGGTTCATTGCTCTTCTATACGGTTTAACTTTGTAGGCCATTGATTTGGGTTATTTATAACTTAATAAATATATATATTATATATATATATATGTATATCTTTATAATATATAATAAAATATCATAATAACAATTATATATATATCTTATAAGATATGGATTTCCATTGTTCACAGTCTTTCAAGATTCATTACTTGGAAAGTATGTTAACAATTGTATTCGTGTAGTTACCAACGCCGTATGTTTCGCTATTATTTTTGCTATGCATCTAGCTCTAACTAAAAAAACAATACTAAATATATAAATACATCATGAGGCTTCATTTCAGTTATTTTCATTTCACACTAAATAAAATTATTTTGTCAAGGCAACTGGCTGCCAAACGTGCGGAGATCGAAACTAGGTTGCCACCAAAATAAACTTTTACAATGGAGGGTTGTTGCATACTAATTTAGGCTTACGCACATACACTACCTAAAGGTTCAGTTAGATTTCTGCACAAGCAACTGTCATATCCTTATAATCCCACAAATAGTTGTATTTGCACATGTTTTAAGTGTAAAGTAGCGGGTTGGGTACAATATGTCCTTCATACAATATTGTGGTATACATGTACATGAAGGCTTGTCTTAGATCTTTCGGGTGCAGTTATTACGCGAATGCCATGGTTTAAAAACTATTATAAACTTTAGCACAAGCTATGAAGGCCTTTCAACGTGCAATTTAGTGTTACTTTGGCGATCGAATTGTTTGGTTCTACATGTAGTATTAAATGTCCCAATTCTTTGGGACCACTGCGTTTTTTAACATGGTTATTGCACCCCTTTATATCTCATTCTATCGAGGTGGCTTTCTATTGAGTAGCTGTGATGGGGTGGTATACATAATGTTTGCTACCCTAAAAACGTGAAACGTTTAAGGTTCTTTCTTGTTTCAAGAATCTTCCACAAGTTTTAAAGGGGATTATTTAAAATCACGGAAATAGGTTTTTAACGGGTCTGTAATAATTATGGGAGGGGGGGGGATTCTGCAAGTTTCTGCTCAGAAACTTGTTTGGCAGAAATTGGCATTAAATTAATTTACATCAATTATTTTAGTTTTAAAGGGGCGGTTCCGATCGTCTTTGGGACCCTCCCCCCCGATTTACCCAGGAAGTAGTATCGATTTTGATATCAGATGAAAGGCCGTATTTTTCTCATTGAGTCCTGAAATTGAGCCCTCGAATCCATTTCATCCAGATATAAACAAAAAACCGCCGTTTAGGGTAACACACTTGTTTAGCACAGATGAATAGGGCTTTGCAACATGCATTATGCGTCTACCTCAAAACCGCACCAACCAAGGGGGTAAAACGGTACTGGAGGGGGCTTCCGTACCTTTTGTATGTGCAAAGTGTCAGGCCTCATATCAGTAGGGAGAAAATACACATAAATCGGAACAACCACCTTAACATATTAGACACTCCAGATGATCTTTAGACAATGTATATCTAATTATTAATAATAAGTATAATTATGTTACAGGAACAAATGTGTGTGGTTCAGAAGATCTTACTTCAGCCCTTGAAAAAACTGCTGTGTAAAATTGCTATAAGTAAAAGTATTAAGGTTACAGGAACAGATGTGAGGCCAGACGATCATTACTTCAGCCCTGACAAACTGCTTGTGTAGATATTTGGTGTAAAATCTCTAGTTTAGTAAATTATAGACTTAGCTTAAAGATTATGACCGGTGCATGGTGCAGCATTGCTATAAAATGGGACATGTATATGAGTTGCCCAATTGCAAGATAGGAAATAACAGGAGAATGGTCAGCGTTATCCTGTCTGAGGGGGTATAGTAGTCATATGATGAAATTCTATCAGGGTTCAAGAGAGTTTTGATCAATTACGAGAAATAATGCATATTGTATGCAAGGAAACTAGGAGGGTTTCTGGTTTGATATTGGGGATTCTAGGAGGTTTCCTTTAGTTTATAGTGGTTTTCATCGTTTTGATGGTACATGTATCTGAGTTGCCCAAATTGCAGATAGGGTGGAATAATCAGGAGACTGGTCAGAGTTCTCCTGCCTGATGGATAGTCATATTGTATTAAATTTATATGGGTTCAGAGAGTTTCTTGATCAAATTTGAATATAATGCATATTGTATGCAAGGGACGAGGGTTTCCTGGTTTGATATGGGATGCGAGGAGGTGTTCCTAGTTTGATATTGGCGGATGCTAGGAGGTTTTCTGGTTTTATCTTTTGGGGATGGATTCTAGGAGGTTTTCTGGTTTGAATTGTGGATGACTAAGAGAGTTTCTTGGTTTTATGATGATTGTTAATGGACTGGAATTTGTGGATGTGATAAATACTTGGTCATGCACGATCAGATGCATATACCCACTTTGGTCTCCTGCGTTGTTCTTCGGTCTGTCGGTAATACCGTTTAGAAAGTTTTAGAATAAAACGCATTTGCCGACTGCAGAAGAGCAAGGTTCAAATTCCCTGTTTCAGGCTTGCTTTTGTGCTAATGAGCGCCTTGAGTTCCTTATTGCATATTAGCATTTGTGCTCCTGTCGGGCAGTCATGTGATTGAGCCCGGGAGTTGTGCCTCTTGTGGACCATATCACAGTGCATTCTGACATCGTGCATGAAGGTTGTTATGTGTTTTGGCCAAAGATTTTCCCACCTTCCACAACCATGTTTTGGTTCCATTTGTTTATAAACTGAAATCAGTTTCTTCTATGGCTGCTTGAATTTTACAGTGTTTGGCCATTTTACGAAGATATTAATTGGCGCTTTGTTGTGCAGCCTTCAGGGGAGTTGCAGAAATTTGGCATTTAAATTAATTTACATCAATTATTTTAGTGAACATATTTAGATCACTATAGATGATCTTAGCCACTGTCTAATATAAATTATTAATTAAAAGTAAAATTATGTCAGGACAAATGTGTGGTCAGACGACTCTTATTCAGCCCTGAAAAAAATGAATGTGTAAAATCGCTAAGTAAAATTAAGTACAGGCACTAGATGTGAGGCCAGAAGAAGAAGATCTTTACAGGGTCAGCCCTGACAAACTGGTGTATATATTTGGGATGTAAACTCTCTAGTGTTTCATAAGTAAATTATGCGACTTAGCTTGTAAAAGATTATGTCGGTGTGCAGCCTGAATAGAATGGTACAGGTATATGAGTTGCCCAAATTGCCAGATAGGAGACTGGTCAGGGTTGATTGGATGTATATTGTATGAAATTCATCATGGGTTCAAGGAGCTTCTTGTATCAATTTGAATATAATGCATAGTGTATGCACGGGATAGGGAGGGTTTCCTGGTTTGCTAGAGTGGGGATCTAGGAGGTTTCCTCGTTTGATATTGGTTTCCTAGTTGATGGTACATGTATATGAGTTGCCCAAAATGCAGTAGGAAATAATCAGGAGAATGGTCAGGACAGAGTTGTCCTGTCTGATGGATAGTCATTTTGTATGAAATTATTCAGGTTCAAGAGATTCTGATCCAATTTGAATATAATGCATAATTGTAGCAAGGACTAGGAGGGTTCCTGTTTGATCTGGGATGCTAGGAGGTTTTCCTTGGTTTTATTATTTTGGGGATTCTAGGAGGTTTTCCTAGTTTGAATATTGTGGATGACTAAGAGGGTTCTTGTTTTATGATGATTGTTAAGTGGACTGGAATTTGGGCTGTTGATAATAAATTGTTCATGCACGAACAGATGCATTTACCACTTTAGTATCCTGATTGTTCTTCGGTCTGTCGGTAAAGGAAAAAGCTTTTGAGCGAGTTATCTGGAGTTACGTAAAGGAAACGATGTGAAAAGAAAGCGGATTGTAAGTTCTGACCTGATTAGATTTTTGGCGTAAAATATGGCAAATGGTCTAGGTAAATGAGCTAATTTACATAGTCTGCATGGTTGTACAACGAAGTACAGATGGAAGGAATTATGGCATGATAATGAGCTCTAAATGATATGCGTAATTCGCTGTATATTTGAAACGGACATCGAAAACGCAAATGTCTTCGCCTACATGAAAGCTCATCATATAGCATTCGTCTAAGTTGTGATTTGTGAGTGCGGTGCACTCTGTGAGTTAGGTATAGCTGTAGAAATGAGTCTAATTAACCACGCGTAATTGCTGTAAGCTAAAAACTGTAAACCGCTACGCAAATTTCGTTTGCTACATAAAAGACCATCATAGCATCGTAATTGGGGTCAAAGGTCAAGCGGGCAGTTTAATGGTAATTATTGAGAAATTTCAAAATTTATCTGGTGACCAAATGCTTCTCGCCCAGGTTTTCGGAATTTGATTGTAATAGTTTTTGATAAACCCTAGGTTATCGACCGAGAAACGGTTTTTCGCCGATAAAACTTGGTTTTTCACTTCGCATTGTCATAGGTTTTTTTGATAACCTGTTTTTTTACATCGAAAAACCAGGTTTTCGAATTTCGATTGTCATAGTTTTTGAAAAACCAGGTTCTCGATCGAAAAGTTGTCCGGTTTATAAAAAAAGAAAACTATGACAATCGAATTCTATTAATCCGTTGAATCTTATATATTACGCATCCAACTCTGTCCGCGGTGTGAAGAAAGCCAACATAGGCTACATTATGATTCTAGCGACGTGACGCCGTTAGGAAATTCCGGTTTTTGCGAGGAGAATCGACCAGTAATAGTCATTCGGACTGTCACGGACACCAGGTTTTTCGAATTTGAGTGTCTTAGTTTTCGAAAAACCAGGTTTATCAACAGAGAAACATGGTTTTCACCCATAAACTTGGTTTTTCAATCGTTGTCATAGTTTTTTGGATAAACCTATTTTTTTTAATTGAAAAAACCCAGGTTTTTTCGAATTCGATTGTCAGTTTTTGAAAACAGGTTATCGACCAGAAACCCAGTTTTTCGCCGATGATTTAAACTTTTTTTTCACTGATGAAACATGGTTCTTTTTCACTGATAACAGGTTTTTCAATCGAAAAAAAAAAAGTTTTTCGGATTTCGATTGTCACAGTTTTTTGAATGAAAAACCAGGTTTTCGACCGAGAAACGGGTTTTTCAAAAAAAAATATAACAATCGAATTAGCAAAAAAAATATAAGCATCAAACTCCTGTTCTCGGTGTGAAGAAAGCAAGCCTAGGCTTACATTATGATTCTAGGAATTGACCGCCGTTAGGAAATTCGGTTTTTTTTTTTCGAGGAGACTCGACTGTCATAGTCATTCGACTGTCATCGACAAACCAGGTTTTCGCATTTGATTGTCAAAGATAAACTGTGGTTTTTCAAATCGATTGTCGTAGCTTTGTTGAAAAACATTTTTTGTTCAATTGAAAAAACAAGGTTTTTCGAATTAGATTGTCATGTTTTTTAAAAAACTGTTTCGACCCGAGAAACCTGGTTTATTCGCGATAAACTTGTTTTTCAATGATATAAACCTGGGTTTTCACTGATAAAACTGGGTTTTCAATCGAAAAACACAGGTTTTTTCGAATTCGATTGTCACAGTTTTTTGTAAAAACCAGGGTTTTCGACAAGAAACCTGGTTTTTGCAAAAACCTATAACAATGACCTGGTTTTTTAGTGTGGAAACCAGGGTTATCAGTGAAAACCAAGTTTATCGGCGAAAAACCAGGTTTCTCGGTCGATAACCCTGGTTTTTAGTCGAATAAACCGGGTTGTTCGATTGAAAAACCTGGTTATCGACGAAAACAGGGTTATCTGTTCTATTGTGCAATATACTTGCCATTAGACCGTGTGCAGGTAATGTGGGACAGTAGCAAGGTCGTTTGTCCCTATTGCATGTGAAAGCCCATGTAAAATGACCCTGTCAAACAATTTTCGCTGTGAACAAGAGTACTTGGGTGACCTGCGACTAACTGAATCGCCTCCCACATTCCTCTTTTGTTGTAGCAGATTTTGTAACCTGCTTATAAAACTGTGATGTTCATTTGTTTTAAAATCTGGAGACATTTATTGCTAATACTGACACAATATGACTGGTACCCATCTTATTCCCCGAAACCACTCAGCGACGTTTTTTACGCATAATTACCCACGGATTGGATTAGATATTGTGCTTGTGAGGTTTGAAGTGATTGGCACCGATGTTACACTGGTATGAACATCTAGTGACGAATACAAATTGCCAGCACTGAAAATATGGGCTATTGCCGAATCACCGGGCGTTTGCCGCATGCAGGCTTACCAGCCGAAAACGCTGGATTTTCAGCAAACATTCATGCCAAAATGTTACCTGCAGAAGAAACGCTAGCTTAAAACAATAATAGCACATTTTTAAAGAAAGCCCCCAATGTTCCAGATGTTAGAACAGTCATCCGAGTTATATTTCGAGTGTATCTCGAGTACACTGATATTAAAGTGCTCAAAATTTACTAGATTTCAATCACTTACTTGTTTCACATAGAAATGTCTACATGAAAGGTATTTTTATCGAAACATTGTACTCGTACAAAAACGTTTTAACTTGGGAAAATTGTACTCTCGCGGATGTATACAGAAAACGTAACAAATCGAAAATCTCTCAACAAATGTACAAGTTTCATGTTCCAACATGTGCATCTTCGATTGTCTATAGTAGTAGTAAAGTAGTAAATCCAAAAGTTTTAAACGGTTTTGTCCACGTGACGAGGTGGCCGGATTCACTTCACACTCGCAGCAACGCCTTACTCTATCCGTTCACTTTACACGATTCATCCTCAATCCTCAACAACCTCCTACTCTCTCCTACACTTGCTTACTTTGGACGTCATTCTCCTCCTCAAACCGCCCACCTAAAACTCAAACTAAAAAGCCCTTCTTAAAACATGCCCGTCACCCTTCTCATCACATGCCCCAAACCAAACGTAACACTATTCGGCCTTCGCCAACCGCGGCCCATCGTTCTTCCAAACAAAACATCTGCATCAAGTCCTCGTCTTCATCCTGTCCATCAAACTTCACACCACACATCACATCATCATGCTCTCTCTACAGGCTCCTAAGAATCACCTTCTCATTTTGCTCAGACACGATGTCTTCATATCTCCAATAAGCATAATGGATCTCAAACAGTCTTATAAAATACCTTTCAACTTCAAAGGATATATTTTCCCTTTGCAATAAATCCCACATTCATTAACTTCACTCACCCATTCCTCACTCTAGCTGATACAGCCACCTCGCATCCCCACTAACCCTGTGCCCCAGGTACGTGAACTCCTTCACCAGTTCCACCTCATCACACAACATTTCCTTCTGTTCCACCATTCCTCCTTTCGTTTTTGATTTCTCTGATCGCTTTCACCACTCCTCCCGGCAGGACCCCCTCCAACGCGCCCTTCCACCAAATAAGATAGGAAAAGTATATTTCGAGGAACTCTACTTGAATAAGATGTAGTGAAAAATATACTAGTTTTATGTGGCAAATGTGCTGTAAGGAGAAGTACCAAGAGAAAAAAAGTAAAAGAGTATATTTGGGTACACTATACTTGAAAAGTACTCGGAAAGTACAATCCCCTTTCAAATTCTAAGGTATGGTCTATAAAAGAGATTTTTCTCTTTTTCTTTTTTTCTGAGCATTTACTCGAACTGTCTTCGGTCATATGTACTCACGATCCAAACGACATGTTTTTAAAACCTTTTATTAGTCCGGGTAAAAATGAGCTAGGTTCACCTGGAAGGAAAAAGGTTATCTCCATTGGTTTTCTAGATCAGAATTTTATGAGAGTACAAGAATATGTTAGGAAAAAGGCCGAATCCTGAAAGATCATCAATTAGGGGGTTATTTCGGGGGGTCAAAAATAAGGAAAAATCATATATTATGGTTCAATGAAGATAAATAAGATATCTGACCAGTGTAATGACTAAAGAATTGGCCTCTTATTTTCAGGTATTTAAGTATAACGTACGTGATGTCGTAATGATTACGAGGGTAAATAATTTTAGGGGGTCAATAAATGATCCCCTTATTAAGAAAATACAGTGAAAATTGCATTAAAATAATACAAAAATACACAATAGGAAGAAGTAAGTAATTGTTCAATCTCAGAAACAGTGTTTCAGGGATAGTAGAAGGTATGGTGGAGGGTTCTGGTTCTGGTGAGGTGGTAGGGTAAAGCAGTTATTTTGTGGGGGTGGCAAACCAGGGGGGGGGGGGTTGCCACTACACTATGCGACTTATATGTGCCTTATTACCAATGGTAACTACCGAAAATAGATTTCCGTGTGGAAGGAAAGTTTATTTCATGTGGTTTTTCAAGATCAGAAATTTATGAGGAATAATTAATATGGTAGTTAAAAAGCCCGAATCCTGAACACACCCACAAAATGGGGGTTATTTTTTTTTTGGGGGGGGGGCAAAGATACATATGTAAATGTGAAGACAAAATAAAATCTACTGACGTTTCTGTGGGCCCATAATTTAGCATATTAAGGTATTTAAGTATATTTAAGTATAACGTACTAAGATGTAGTAATTAGACAAGGGCAAGTAATTGTAGGGGAGGGGTCACTAACCCCCCCCCCCATATAAGAAATACTCTGAAAATCATGAAAATAAAACCTACCCAGTTAGGAGTAATTTGTTCAATCCTGAAACAATAGTTTCAGATGTAGTATGTTCATCTATGGAGGTCTGGTGAGGTGGCAAGAGGTAAAATAAGTATTTTGGAGGTGGCAAACCCGTGGCGTGGAGGGGGCACTGAATATAAATTGGTATTTTATGTGCCTACCAGGTGGTACGAAA
Source organism: Ophioderma brevispina (assembly GCA_023653785.1). Taxonomy (NCBI): domain Eukaryota; kingdom Metazoa; phylum Echinodermata; class Ophiuroidea; order Amphilepidida; family Ophiodermatidae; genus Ophioderma; species Ophioderma brevispina. The sequence goes on along the minus strand of JAMKCH010058988.1, from coordinate 7,486 downwards.
ATTGCTTTCAGGGTGTGTGGGATTTTTCCATAGATAAAATAAAAGTGTCATTGAAGTTTTTGTTGATAATGTGAGAAAAAGGGGTCAGTGTTGTAGATTGAAGCGCTGGGGGGGGGGGGTTAGGGTTATTGGGTGTCAGTTTGATGTCAAAGGGGTTCAAGGAGAGGCATTCGATGTTTATACGCTAAATTGGGCCAGGTAAAAAATGAGTAGGTATCAACTGGAAGGAAAGTTTACCTCTGTGGTTTTTCAGATCAGAATTTTATGAGGAATAACAATATGTTAGGTAAAAAGGCCAAATCCTGAACGCTCCCCTATATCAGGTGGGTTCATTTTCTGGGGGGGTCAAAAATAACAAAAAATACCATCATATACTGATACTATGAAGGCAAAAAGATATATGACCGTGTAGTAAGCTTGTATGATTCAGGTATTGAAGTAGGAATGTACTTGAGAGTAATGATAAGAGGCGTAATACGTTGTGGGGGTCAATAAATGACACCATTATTAAGAAAATATTAAGATTAAGCTTAATCTTATGTTCATTACATGGTTCGGCTATCTATTTATTCTCAATATGTACCATATATATGATTTTTAGAATTTTTGACACCCCGGAAATAACCCCCCGGAAATAACCCACCTCATATTGAGAGGTGTTCAGGATTCGGCACTTTTTTACCTAACATATTCTTATTCCTCATAAAAAGTCTGATAACATAGATAAACTGCCTTCCAGGGTGATACTCATTTTTAGGCCCGGACTATATGTTCTCGAAATACACTATAAAACACTGTACTGAAAGACCTGTCTAAAATACTCGACAAAATACTATGTTGGTTCAATTTTGTACCTTCAAGGGGGGGGGGAAAATGTCTATAGAAATTGGTATTTAGTAAAAACTTGTTACTAATTAATCACTTTCACTACTAATCAATTTCTACTAATGTCACTACTATTTATAAAAGTACGTTCGAGCACGTCTCCATTGCATGAACAGGATATTGAGAGCCATTGGAGGGAGTTTCCTTAAACTGACCCATCTGACAAACCTTTTTCTGACAAACTTATGAATCGGAAACCTTAACGGAATAAAACCTGTGCTTTATTCCGTGAAGGTTTCCGAATCATTAACGGGTGTCAAAAAAAAGGTATCACCTGGAAGGAAAGTTTATATCTGTGGTGTTTCTAGATCAGAATTTTATGAGGAATAAGAATATGTTAGGTAAAAAGCCGAACCCTGAACGCATCCTCAATTTAGGGGGTTATTGCCGGGGGTCAAAAAATTAAGAAAAAATCATATTTATGGTTCATATGAAGATAAATAAGATATCCTGCATGTAATGACCTAAGGAATTAGGCTATTCAGGTATTTAAGATAACGTACTCGATGTAGTTATGTACGCGGGTTACAAATTTGTACGGGGGTCACTTACAATGGGACCCCTTATTAAGAAATACAGTGAAAATTGCTTAAAATAAACAAAAATACCACAATTAGGAAGTCAGTAATTTGTTCATCCAGAACAGTAGTTTCAGGGATAGTAAGAAGTAGGTGGATGTCTGGTGAGGTGGTAAAATGCAGTATTTGGGGGGGCAAACATGGGGGGGGGGTGCACGAAAATATGCGATTCTTATCATGGCCTATACCAGATGGTACGAAAATAAGATTCAGTGTGGACAGGAAAGTTATTTCATGTGGTTTTTCAAGATCAGAATTTTATGGGGAATAATAATAGTTAACCCCCTTCCTACTCCCCCCCTCTCCACCCCCCCCGCCTTCCCCCTTCCCTCCTCTCATTTCTACAATTCTCCAAACATACACCTCCCCACCCGCCGCCTTCCCTACCTTTTTGCTCTCGCCCCCTTTTTCCAACCAACTCTGAACTTCCTTTATTCCTATCTCTCTCTCCTAACGCACGTTCCACAAACCACCTTGCCTTCCCCCCGCCTTCCCCCTCTCACCTACCAGCCTACTCCTTCCATCATACACCGATCCCCCCACCACCTACTCCTACATACTCCGTCAATCAACACTGTGCCTAACCCGTACACTCTATCTGTTGGTTGTGTAGTTGCACTGTGTTGCACCAGGTAAAAAGCCCGAATCCTGAACACACCCCCAAAATGGGGGTAGTTTTTTTTTTGGGGGGGGACAGTACTATATGGTACAGTGAAGACCAAAATAAAAATATGGATGACCGTTTAGAGACCACAATAATTTAGCATATTCAGGTATTTAAGTAATTTACAGTAAACGTACTAGATGTGTCCTTATACCAACGGGCAAGGACGTTCTAGGGGAGGGTCACTAACCCCCCCCCCCATATTAAGAAAATACTTCTGAAAATCCTGCAAATAAAACACTACCCCAGTTAGGAAGTAGTTGTTCAATCCTGAACATAGTTCAGATGATAGTATAGTTATCTATGGAGGTCTGGTGAGGTGGCAAGGGGTATAAAATTACATATTTTGGGGTGGCAACCCGTGGCGTGGGGGGGGCACTTGAATATAAATTTGTCTTTTTGTGCCTACAGGTCGTACGAAAAATAACTTTCAGGGAGTGGGATTTTTCATAGATAAAAGTGGTCATGAAGTTTTAGGTTGATAATGTGAGAGAAAAGGGGTCATTGTTTGTAGATTGAAGCGATTGGGGGGGGGGGGGTATTGGGTGTCAGTTTGATGCCAAAATGGGTTGCAAGGAGAGGCATTCGATGTTTATACGCTAAATGGTCCAGGCTTAACAAAATGAGCTAGTATCACCTGGCAGGAAAGTTGACCTATGTGGTTTTTTCTAGATCAGCATTGTTATGAGGAATACATATGTAGGTAAAAAGCCCCCTCCTGCAGCCTCCCCTATATAGGTGGGTTATTTCTGGGGGGGTCAAACATAACAAAAAATACCCATATTTAATACATATTGAGGCAAACAAGACTATATGACGTGTTAGTAAAGTTAGAATTCAGGTATTGAAGTATTGTACTTGATGTTAGTAATGATACGAGGGTACTACGTTGTAGGGGTCACTAAATGACCACCCTTATTAAGAAATATAAGAATAAGCTTAATTCTGAGGTCATTACATGGTCAGGATATCTTATTTATCTTATATGTACCATAATATATGATTTTATAATTGACCCGGGAAATAAACACCCGGAAATAACCCCCCTATTATTGAGGATGTGTCGGAGGGGATTCGGCCTTTTCCTAAATGTTATTTAGATATTCTCATTTAAAATTTGATCACATGAGATAAACTTCCTTCCAGGTGATACCTTTTTAGCCCACTATATGTCTCGATAAATATAAACACTGTAATTGAAATGTACCTGGTCTAAACTACTTCGAAAAATAATATTGTGTTGGTTCCAATTTTGTACCTCAAGAATGTCTATAGAAAATTGGTATTTTAAGTACAACTTTTTACTAATTAATCACTTTCACTACTAATCAATTTCATACTAATTTCACTACTAATCAAAAGTACGTTTCGAGCACGTCTCCATTCATGAAAAGTATATTGAGAGCAATTTGGAGGGAGTTTCCTTAACCTGACCCATCTGACAACCTTTTTTCTGACAAACTTATGAATTCGGAAACCTTAACGGAATAAACCTGTGCTTTATTCCGTGAAGGGTTTCCGAATTCATAAACGTGTCAGAAAAAAAGGTGTGTCAGATGGGTCAGGTTACGGAAACTCCCCAATTTGGAGTACATTCTGAGTACAATACAAGTGTACTCGGATTTTACCAGGGTATTCTCACCCTGTTGTGCGATCTGTGTCAACGCCTCTTCGTGGCGCTCTATGTCCAAATAGCCAATTGACAAAAGAAAGTAATTACATCAGGAAATGCACATTGTAATCAATCCCTCTGTGCCGAGCTCCTGGGCTTACCCATTGTTTCGACAGGTAACCCTATCTCACGACAGGGTGATAACGTATATCGTTGGCTTGCACCGCCAATACGTATGTCAATGCGCGGGCTCGAAACTTCGAACACGCGGCGCGGCGTTGAATTGACTAATGAGCATTGTGATTCGAGCCACTAAACTTACACGTGCATGTACTCTAAATCGCAACACACGTAACAATGATAGATACCCAGAATAATTCCGTATAATAACCCACGTGCTCGAACACCAATGGTGATTGGCTAACTTCGAAACCGCGGGATGAACCCAAGTTCTGTCGGATTTGGACAACCATAAACGTAGCCTGCTTTGTCGTCATGAATACTTGCCGTGGGGCGCGTGACATCCGGTGTTTTGACAGATTCTCCTGCCATACTGCAAGGTCATAATACTCATATGGCAGTGTTTCGGCTTAAATAGCCCGGTGTTTTGTGTTCTTCTGTTAATTCGGCATATGAACTGTGAAATAGGAATCTTCAAGATGGCGGTCAATGTACGTGGACTTGCCAGGATACGGCTAGCGGCTTGTAAATAAGTGTACAGATATGGTATTGAAAACACTGAAGGGCTCTTGTAAATATCATGTTCAATCTCAAAATTATCGAAAACCTTCAATATTCCTTAAATAGATGTAATAATAACATATTGATCCGCGCATTGGTTATATTTGTTACGTTTGACAGTACACTAAACATTAGTGCAATGGCTTCGTACGAAAATAAGAAATTATTTTGAAATCTTAAATTCATGTTTTAATTAAAGGTGCAACGAGAGATTTTGAGACATCCATGTAAGGTGTCATATGCAGTGATTTCATATAGATTAGACACTCTAAGGATTTCTTACCTTGTATTTTGGTACAGAAATGTCTTAAAAGTGAAAACAAAAGGTGATTTTTGTAAGCTTAAATATTTCAATAGAAAACATAGGCTGAATTTCGTATTTGCTCCTATACAAAATTAGAAATTTCAAAATGTTTGTACCAAAGAAACAGTTCTCAGCTTAATCCTTATAGATGGTGATATTTTCGATATAAAGCTTTACACCAGTGCCAAATCAGAATTTTCACATTTTTTCGGGACACCTTGTTATTTGAAATCTATCGTTGCACCTTTAATTCAGCTGATGTGGGAAACGTTACGCATATAGGGCCGTATTCTCAAACGATGCTTAAAATAAACTGTGGAATGTGGTTAGGCATAAACTATGGTTAGCTAAACGCACAGTTAAATATATTAACAAGTCGTTAACCACGATATTTAAACACCGTAAATATCATCCACCGAACTGTGGCTTATCTTCGACTATAATCTTACGTGCAGGTCAACAACAATTATGTCAAATAATACCTTCCGTAGTTTTAAATGCTACGCAGAAAGTTCACGGGTGAATTTCAAGAATGTCGTGTTATGCAAGGAGCTTTAGAATTTGGTCAGCGATGGATAAAAAACACCGGGCCTGCTGCACTTGATGTATCAGTCAATACTTGCAATACATGTATAGTATCCCTAAAGTAAGTTTCATCTGTGAAAAAATTTTAAAGAAGCTGATTTCAACTGATTTTGGTAGGTAAAGGTGTCAACATTTACCAAAAAAGTGAGTTATCGTAGGGGATGGGGAAATTGGTTTTTCGGGAGTTAAAGGTCAATAACAGGGGTCAAATTTTGAAATTGATCCAATCCTGTTGAAAAGTATACCAAGTTAATAGTTTAATCATAAGGATTCCAAAAAGGTATAGTTTGTACTATCTGGGGTCGAAAGTTTTGGAGTTATAGGCTAAAAACAACAAAAATCAATAAAAATGGTCATTTTCAGTTGTACAGGGGTCAAATTTTAAAATTACCCCGATTTGGATTAAAAAAATGGTGCTAATTATTGATGGAGCTTATAGGATTAAAATAAGGAATAGTTTAGACTGTCTTAAATGCTTAGTTCCCAATATAGGGGGCACCAAAGGTCAACATCCATTGCATTCAATGGGGCTTGACCTTGTTTCCCCCCTACTGGATTTGCTTAAAATATGTTTACTTTTGGGTTACTAGTAGGCCTTCTGATAGCACATACACACGAGCATAAAATAGAAGCAGATGACACATTACAAGAAGAAATCAACTAAGGACTTCACGCTTTCATCAAGTGCCTGATATTTTCAGCTATATGTGATACTCGTGGTTAGACCAGTTGTCTCCTTTATTTCTCTTATCTTTCTTTTCCGAGTCCTCAGTTGATTTCTTCTCGTCCATTTTTCTTTGCTCGTGTGTATCTGTTCTAGTATTGAATAATAGCAAGTGCGACACAGCGACATACAACAGTTTTAAATAGGCCCGGGGTTTTGTCTCCATCATTCAACAAATTCTAAAGCTCCTTGCGTAACGCGACATTCTTGAAATTTACCCGTGGGCTTCCTGCATAGCATTTACAACTACAGAAGGCATTATCTGACCTATAAATTGTTCACGCGCATGTAATATTATAGGCGAAGATATATGTCACAGTTCAGTGGATGATATTTACGGCGTTTAAATACCGTGGTTAGCTAAACGACTTGTTAAAATATTTAACCTGCCGTTTTTTAAACTGTGCGTTTAGCTAACCACAGTTTAGGCCTAACCACCGTTTATTTTAAACATCGTTTGAGAATACGGCCCTTTGGGTTTATATACTTTAAATGTCTTCTGAGGGCTAATTCCTGCACGATTTTGTAAAATTTACTTGTGGCACACTTGTCACCCCAAAATAATTTGATGTGAACAATATTGACTAACGTTGTCTTGAGGCTGTCTAATTCACACAAAGAATCATTGATTGACACGTTATATAATATTCAAAAGTTTAATTTAAGCGTCTGCTTGACTTTTGAAAATAATCTTACAAATATACAATCAAAAGCGTATGAGATCTCATGCATGGTACATACAATTCTATTGGTTTCTAATTTGATAGGTTTTATGAACTGCTCAACTTTGTCTAATCTTTCAAATATGGTAAATTTAAAAAAAAAAATCCACAGATTTTATATCAGAAGGAGCTGTTACAGAGATTTAACTAATGTTTGTACTTAAACGTACCTTTTGAATTGAAGGTCGAATTTTTATCTAATTAATACCTTTACTTTGCTGGTTTAAACTATGTTGGAATAGAACTTGTGCTTTGATTCTGTTCTAGAGTTCAGTGTGATTATTGTTCTATAGAGTTCTCCATCTTGCTTTCAAAAAGAGTAGTAGAGTACGGCAGTGCACGATTCCCAACCAAACTTAGGATTCCATCCACAAAATCAACTCGGATCCATCAAGTAGTTCAGATCCAACCAAAAAAGAAGGTGGCAAATTTGCCGAAAATGGTAGTACTCCAGCATTCAGCGAGTCCCCATGCAGCTGACTATCTGGTCGGATGCCCTCATCCACTTTGAAGTCGTAGCTGACAAATTAAAGTCTGACTCAGAGATTTCTGAATATAATTTTTTTAATATATTAATTAAAAATAATAAATTAGAACTAAAGATAGTCACTTAGAATGCTCAATTCCAAAGTTTGAGATGAATCGGAGTTTTCGTTTTGATGCAGTAAACA
>JAMKCH010058987.1:0-59731 GCA_023653785.1 Ophioderma brevispina | reverse complement strand
GATAAATGCCCGACTATCAGCGTGTTCGATTGTGCCACAAACATAATCAACTTGCATTAGCCGAGCTAAGCTTCAGATGTGAAATGTCAGTAAATCTTTGATTTTCGGCAAAATCGCTTTGCTTTTGCCCGTTTTTGCCGGATGTATTAAAATGTTATTGGTGACAAAGTTAGTTTTATCGGATAGGTACAGTTAATGATAATTTTTGACAAAGTAACCAAAATTTTCACGGGCCAAACAGGCCCTTAGTGCAGTTTGTCAGTGGGCCCGCATTGATTTTCAGGGGCTACAGGCCCGAGGGCCTGTCTTATTTTCAACACTGCTTGTCATTTGGCTTCTGCCCCACGTGAACCAGGGCACGGATGAAACAAAACTGGGAGTTAGGAACTTGGTAAAAGAAGCACTTCTTCACATTACCCGATACAAAGTAATTATAAGGATCAAGGGATCTGTATGCTTTTAGAGACTCATGCGTGAATGGGCTTGGTGTGTGGATGAGGTAGATAATACATGTCGCCGTAGTGCATCGATGTCTTTCGTTATCCTCTCACACAGTAAAATCTAACTCATATAAAGGATCAGGTAATTGTTCCCCAGATTTTGTTTTCAGTCGCTCCAAGTACTCTCTGCGATTGTTTTCAGATAAATCTTTAACATAATTCACATTTCGTTCCATCTTCACCGATAAATATCTTGAAGAAAAAAGTTCGTGAAAACTTCCACTACAGATAGATGCTGAGATTACACGCGTGTCAAGCGAGCTGTGACCTCGAAATGTTTTGCCTGTGTGGCTGCGCGCACATCGTATTTACAATTGATGCTGACGTCAGATGGTAATTAACTGGTCTATTGATTAAGAGTTACAAAGCTATCTATTTTTATACTAAAAGTTGTTCAAGTTGGTATTGAAAACCAATATGAGATGAAACTGTAAAGAAATCACATTGGCTGAGATAAACACTGGCAGTTAATTAAAATGCACTCTATGCATGACCATCAGTTCTCTCCATTTTTTGTCTTCTAATTATGCCGTTTTTTTGTTCTAATGTTTTCACTGTTGGGAATTGTTCAACATAATTTATCACATATATATGTAAATCAAACTTAGCATGTTGTTCCCCTTTAAAAGTATTTCACATCACAAAGGGACATAATTATTAACACTCCCTCAAATAATAATTAAAATGAAAAGAATAGTTGCATCAAAATTTCTTTGGTAACAGTCAGTTGGTGAATAGCTCTGTGCAGTATGAACAAAGGTTATACCGGTAATTGATTTAGTTATTTAGATAATATAAGGGCATTTGTTAATTGTTTTGTTGTCAACCCAAATGACTGAATTTTCATAAACTTTGACAGGCTGCTATAAGAACAGAAAATGATTTTTTTTTGTGATCTTGTGACCTTGGAAATCACAAAGCTAGATGCCTGGGCAAAATGAAAAGCAAAATTAAAGAAAAGATGGTGAACTCCCTGTTTTGGCATGGAATGACCCTGCATCATCTTTTTTTTCTTTGTTTATTTTGTTAACACTGTAGCAACACATCACATCTTTTAAGAAACAAAACTTGCTATGAAATGGTAATCATGGCTATGATTTAAATAAAGACTCCAACAAAACTGGAAATCAGATATTGAAAACATTAATGAAAATGAGCTTGAAATGGAAAACATATACTGTAAAATAGGACAAATTCTAAGTTCTAATGGTTCTTCCGGATGATGAGAATAAACCTTTCTCATTTGTGTTAACACAATGTTGCCTCGAAAATGATATTTTTCACAAATCATGGCCATGTAAATAGCATCCACACAAAGTTTGATGTTTTTTATGCCAATGTTATGTTTTTAGTTAAACAATGCTCGAGAAGTGAGCACACTAAGTGATTTTTCTTATTTTTATATTACAGCTTGTTCAAGTACACTCTTGGCCTGCAACCTCTGTGTAATACAAGTGTCCTGCATGCTTTTCTTTGGTCAACCTAAGGAACTCTTCCTTTTGTAAACTAGAATGAATAAGCTGTTTAAAATGCAAAATTATAACCAGCTTCTGTGTTATTAATCAACACAGGTCATGAAAACAATTTAACATCTTTGTCACCTCCGAAACGACTGTGTATTTGCAAAGTTCTAAGAATTTTATACATGAAAATCTTTCTCAATAAGTATAATTTGTTTCAGGAAGTAACATTTGAAGAACTTTGCACAAGGAGTCTCATGTGGATTGTAATTTTTTACAACAAATGTTAGTTTCCCTGCAACGTAGATAATATGTAATTATACAGTATATTTCACCTTAGAATTTTGTTTGTTATGACACCTTGCAAAGTCTATTTGTATCTCCTTATGATTAGAATGAATGAATATGTTGGTGCAATGCAAAATTAGAGTCAGTTTTTCAATTATTATCAACAAAAGCCATGGTAACATCTTTGTCACTTCCGAAACAAGTTAACAATGTTAACTGTCGCCTCCGAAACGACTGCAAACTTGTGTAAAATTCAACTTTGTTAAGAATTTACAGATTTTTCTGCAACTTGTGTCAGGAAGTAATTTAAGAAATTTAGTACAGGGAGCATGATGGGGATTGGCTCATGAAAACATATTTAAAGATTAAAAATTGTGAGTTGATATGAGAAATTCCATCAAAATTTGCTCTTTCCTTCCAAATATTTTATGAATTCAACCAAGGTCTTGTCCAAAAGCAGTGTAAATTTTGAACTACATACTTTTGAATTAAATAGTATCTGTTTTGCTGAAAATGTTATAATTTTGGAAAAATGGATGTTCACAAGAAATTGTTTTTTTTGTTCAAATTTGCCCAATATGCCACAATATTTCAAAAATTGCACATATTTTGCAAAAATAGATTAAGCTCCAAAGCAGTAAATCAAAATTTGATAATTTGTGAGTACTTTTATAGTGAAAATAACAAATAAAAAGTGTTTTGAAATTTTGACCCAAGGGTACAAAAGTTACACCACTGATTGTGAAAATGACCAAATGCTAGGTATCTACATTGTTGTTCCTTAAAAGTAAGCAGCGAGGTCACCAAGGAGACACTAAGATGCCATCACCTGGAAGTGTTGTCATTATTTGAGTCAATTAAATTAAGTCATTTGTCAATAATTACATAACATAATACATTGTCCTTATTTGAAATATCCCATAATGCACTTCTGTGTACTCCCAGAATGCAATAATTGAACAAGTTTAATTGCATGTAATGTTCAACCATACAAATCGCAGATCAAGTCAATTCGTGATGGAAATCAGTACAAAATTGTTTTACACATGATAGGGTCCAAAAGGAAAAAGTAAAAGAAAGGTGTAGCCTTCATAATCATATTCATTTGACTGTTCGTTGCAATGCTTTCCAGCTAGAGTCTATACCCTCCCCCTCCCCCCCCCCCCTTGTTTCTGAAAGTCAAGCCCAAGCCAAGACCAGGCTTGGCAAGCCAGATATCACTTCCAAATTTGTCTGGTGAAAAAGCTAAATTCCTGAATACTACCTTGTGTACAATCTTATACTTACATCAGCTTTTATTGGAAGAGATATAGCTTTCGCAAAAGCAAAGAAAGTCCCAGTAACCTTGACCTCGACCCGCCCTAAAACTTCAATTCAGACATTTTGCAACCAAATTCTGCTTGAATATGTTAAGAGGGCCCCTGCTGAAGTTATGTGCAAAGTTTTACATGTTGTTAAACAGCTTTACGATCTAAAACTTTCAACTAATTAATATCAGGCAAAAATTCCTATTGAAAATGTACAAGATTCTGAAACTTTGGCAACTCTGGGTGCTAGTCTGTTTTTAAGACTTTGAATCCAAGTTTGACCTTGCAGAACTCTACACTGCAATTGAAAAAAAATGGACCACATTTACCTTTGTAACTTGTTTGGTAAGGTATTTATAAACACTTTCATTATCCTAAATTGAATATATAGCAAACAGTGAACTGTGCAAGTTTAATACCTCAGTTTCAAGTTCAGGTTTCCCTTGTGTTTTTCAATGGGAATTCTTTCAAAACTGAATTTAACATGAAGTGGACTTTTTTGAAACCATTTAAAGTCCCGTACGTATTTTCCTAATAAACGCCCCGGGGGCGGTGCAGTTTTTTAAAAGAGGGAGCGTTTATTACGGTCAAATGGAATAGAAAGTCAAAAATCCACGCAAAAATCGCCTTCAACAACATTTTATCAAAGATTACTGGGGTCCAGAATGTCATTATACACATACAATCCACAAACAGCACTTTTGTACTTTGTAGAAAACATTGATGACACAGCGATTATTATAATACGATTAACGACCGTCCCCAGTCCAGTAAATCATGTAATTTAGGGAAGCTTAACTCATTTTTCTGTTTTCAAAAAAAATCTGTAGGGGGCCGTTTATTAGATCAGGGGCGTTATTAGGAACAACACAGCTTCTAGAAACACTAGACACACAAATGGACTTTGCAAAAATAGTAAGCAAGGACTCCCCTCAAACATTTCAAGCATAATTTGGTGCAGAATATCTGACTTTGGTTTTTTAGGGGGGTCAAGCCAAGGTCAAATTTGGTTTTTACTTTTTTGCGACACTATATCTCTTCCAACGAAACTGATATAAGTATAGATTGTACACAAGGGTAAGTAATTTACAGATTAGCTATCACCAGCCCCAATTTTGAAAGTTTATATTACTTTTACTTTTTGACTTATGGCCCCCAAAGTAAGGTCCGAGTGGTGTTTGAGGAGCCATTTTGACCCCGTTTTTTTTAATTTTAAATTGGGGCAAGTGTCTTTTTTTCGTTTCACATATTTGCAAATCTGCAGCAAAGGTTTATCCAGAATGCCAATTTAAAGGATCTGGGGGTGTAGTTCTTTACTTATGGCCCTCTGATATTGAATTTCCAGCCGGTACAAAATGTTTTTTGAGGTGACCCCCCCTTAAATTTAAAAAATTGCTGCGCATGAAAACGAAAAGGGGTAAGAGCTCAAATTTTCAGGATTTTGTTTCTCATAATATATCTTTTCAACATACAAAACACCAAAAAGAAAATCCATGAAGTGATGGCCTGATGTTACTCGATTTGTTGTGAATTTGCATGAATGACCCCAAATGCCTTCCTCTAAGAAAGAATTCCTCAAAACACACACATATTATTATTATTTTACAATTTGCAATTGCATGCTCCAATATATCAGTTTGCACCCGGTTCCCTTGCGCATACTTAGGGAGAGTTCCGAATGTGATGAACGTGCCTCGACTTGCTAATTTCCAAATCAACAAAGGTATGCTCCTCTACTAGGAGATACGTTGAGTTGTTAAATGAAATTTATAGTTTTATCTCCAATTTTTCAGTTCAAAAAATTTAGTAAATTCCGATCAAAATCAGCCATTTTCAGAAGCTTAATGACAGATTTATATTATTAAAAATGTTACTGTTTTTCATTAATTAAATATCAAGGTCAAATAGAAGAATCTTTAAAATTAACACCCCTAAAATTTCAAATTGCTCACTTAGCAAGAAAACAAAATGGAGTTACTAGGAGCTGAAAGTTGAATTTTCATATCTCAATAAGGTCTACCAAATGAAGAAAATGGATCTGGAGTTGGCATGGAATTACTCATCTTTTTCATAAAGAAAAAAAATAGGAATGCCAAACAGCATGAAACCATGTACATTGTAGCCAGATGTTTTATCCATTAACAAATTTTAAAATCTATTAATTTAGATTCAGAGTTTAGGGAACAGGCAACTACTAAAGCAGAAGGCCAGTTAAATGCTCTAATATGTGATTAACACTAATGTGCATATTCATGAATACGGGAAAAATATGCAAAAAATAGAATTCATAATTCTGATTTCTGGGTTTTTATCAGGGGGATATTGCAATAGCGTGCGTCCGTATGTATGTATGTAGGCCAGTTTTTCAAGTCTCCTTCGAAAAATTTAAGTCCGATTTAAACCAGACTTGGAGTTAAGGTATGGGAGGGGTTCCTTCATATGTGGATGTTGTGATAGGTCATAGACCAAAGTCAAAGGTCATCTGAAGTCATATTGTATGTATATATGTGTGTGTGTTCCAGTTAGGGTAGGTTTCGTTTTTCGCGTCTCCTTCTAAAGTCCGATTTACACCAGACTTGAGATTAAGGTGAAATAGGGGTTCCTTCATGTGTGGATGATGTCAAAGGTCATGGACCAAGGTCAAAGGTCATCTGAGGTCACGTTCCAGACTGCCATCTTGCCAGGGAGATGATGCAAGTTTACATGTACTTGCAGTATTTTTTTCAGTATGTATAAGCAAATGCTTGTTTCACGGTCCTTGAACTAGTCCTTTAACCCTAACCCTAGTCATTGAAAAGCATTCAAGTTGCTCCTATTGATTCTAATTGCACTTCAGACATCAAGAACTATTTATTTTACCTGCAATGATTCTTATTGCATCTCGGCCGCTTTCCCAGCAGAACACCCATTGATTCCTATTGCCTTTCGGCCGCTTTCCCAGCAGACGACGTTGAAAAACCAATTGCTACCAAGACTGATTGACTTTGAGACGTCCGCGCACGTAAACATGAATTGACCGTCGCCATCTTGTATCCCACAATGCACCGCCTACCCAAAAATGTGGACTTACGTTGGGCCCTCCGAATTTAGCAGATGCGTCAAGGTCAAATTTGCACGCCCGGAAGTAGAGTGTACATTCCGTTCATTGCTTTTTATTGACTTTTGGCCGGTTTCCTGGCAGAAGACGTTGAAAATAATTGCTTCCAGATTGACTTTCGGCCGCTTTCCCAGCAGAATAACCAATGATTTCTATTGCCTTTTTGCTGTTAACGATTTTCCGCAAGTTATTCCTCTGCAGGGAAAACGTCCAACAGTCATTGAAAAGCAAAAAATGACTCTAATTGACTCTCGTTCGTCAGGAGACACTTCTATGTTGCTTCCTATTGACTCTCGGCTGTTTTAGGGGCAAGCCCTGGTGACGTGTTAGGGTTAAAAAGGATGATATTTAAATTCAATTTCAGATCAACACTTACATAATTTTCAGAAGACACATTATGCTACATTAATGACACATTTATTGAAAGCAGTAACAGTTGCATGTGGCTGGAATGTATTCAATTTTTATTATTAATTTTTTCCTCTTCTCTGATTTTACAGAATTCCATCCAGGAAATAGTCGACTAGACAGGCAACCCTGCCATCACTTAACACCATGTCAGGGCCAGGCAGTACCGAGCAGCAAGACTTTGGCAACCCAGCCGCTTTCTTCAATAATGGTAAATGTGAACTTTCAGTACAGATAGACAAGTTGTGTGTTTGAAGTTATAATGATACATGTGAAATCAACACATGAAGGCGAAGAAAGTATGGATCAAGGGGAGGAGAGGGAAGGCAGGGATGGATGGCTGGGAGGGAGGGAGGGGATGGAATGGAGGAGCGGGAGGGTGGGGAAAAAGATAGAAAGAAGTCAATTACATTAGATTTGGAAATACACTATAATTCAAGATTTGTATGCTTGTCTGTGTGTGGGTGCAACAGGAGCATTATGTATCTATGCTTTCTCTTGTTCATTGAATCTTGGGTAAAATCCATAGCATTTAAATTGCACCATAGGGGCAGAGATGCCAATCTTCCGGTTTTTCCCGGAAATTCCGGTTTTTTAAATCTACAGGAAAAAGAATCGGAATTTTTCCGGTTATATTTTTGAAGGATTAAATATGCAGAAAACCGGAAATCAAGGGCTTCATGTTAGGGTTTTTGTTGTTGAAGTAAAAGTAGCGTATTGTATACCTGCCGACTAGTATAATTAGTAGTACGATTTTGCCGTATTTTTCCTTTTTTCGAGTCATTAAAGTGCTAAAAACGGCTGAATGCGGTTTCTGAATATATCAAGCGACTTTAAAAAAATAAAGAAAATAGATCGGAAAAAAGTGAAATAAATTGCCAGAAAAGTCCTTAAATATTTGACCAATAAAGTTCTGACATTTTATCCATAATAATCCCACCTTTTGAATGAGAATTTTTCTTCAAAAGTGACCAGGAAACTTCACAAAATGGAAGCAAAATCAAGTGATTAAAACCCGACTTACATTCCCGATGATTTTCACTGATACCAGTATTTAATTTTGTGCCTTTCCATTGATAGCCTATTGTCATCAAGCACCAGTGTTATTATTGTGTAAGAGACTGTTGTGTGATTAACTATCGCGGCAGTGTTAATTCAACAATACCAGTTGGAAAAAACGAATTTTCAATAGTTTTATTTTATTTCTACACTTTAAATATCTTTGTTTTCTCATATTACTGCAGTTGGGTTGAAATAGTAAATGACCAGTTTTGAAAGAGTTAGTAATACTTTTCTGAAGGTATTGAAATGCATCACTATCATGATACTTTAAGAAGAAAATTCAATCTTGATCCAGTGACTGCTTGTTCCTATAATTTTTACTCTAGAATTTGAGTCTCCACTTATAAAGTAAAATAGACAAGTGTTTAGACCCGTGCCTCTGATAAGCTCCTAGGCGACCTCCTAACTGCCCGATATGGAGCTTTGTTAAAGGTGCAACGAGAGATTTCAAGTCATCCATATTTTCTGTGATATGTAGTGATTCCATACAGATCAGCCGCTCAATAGATTCCCTACCTTTTATTTGGTCACAGAAATAACTTAAAATGAAAACAAATGGTGATTTGTATATGCTTTTTTTTTTTTTTTTTTTTTTTTTTTTTTTTTTTTTTGCAGGCAGACTGGCTTATGGACTTTTTTTTTTCTCCCACCTCCTTGCTTCAAGTATAGTCTAAGACTTATGCCTCTGATAAGCTCCTAGGCGACCATCTAACTGTCCATTATGTAGCTTGTTGAGGTTTGGGTCCAACAGTCCACTTAGCTTCAAGCTTCCATGCAGACAGACTGGCTTATTTGTCCCTATTTCAAGTAACATAGACTGAAAGTTGATAGTCAAGTATAAACTAAAAGTTGATAGACCTATGCCTCTGAAGCTCCTAGGCGACCTGCCAACTGCCCGATATGGAGCTTTGTTGAGGTTTGGGTCCAACAGTCCACTTAGCTTCAAGTGTCTTCCATGCAGGCAGACTGGCTTATGGACTAAACAAAGGCAGTTTCAGGGGTGCTGCCCCTTCGACCCCCGGCCATGGGTATACCCAGTCGCTGCGTGGGTGATCACAGGTTTTCAAGGTTTTTTTAGAAGAGTGACTGGCATCTCTGTAGGGGGAAATAGTGCTTTACAAGCTACACATTATCCATTTGAAAGGTACTAACCTGGAGGTAAATGAAGCACAAAGTAGCATCCCAAAGAGCACATGGCCTTTTTGTGTACTAAGTAAGTAAGTCCTAATTTACAGGCTCCCCAGTTAAAGGGTGGGACATATAATTCACAAAAAAATGCCTTTCCTTGCCTCTCTAGCAGTTAGGGACATGAAGGAGTAATATAGGTAACAGAGAGGTAAAAGAAAAAAATGGTTGCATGGTGCACAGTTGGCAAAGTATTTGTTTTCCTTTCTTGACTAATGCCCCCCCCCCCAAATAAAGTTCCTATGGGGCTAGTGGCAATATTCTGGTTCAGTGCATAGTCCAATTAGCATGTTTTAATTTGCTTTTATCCTATCTCTAAGATAAATCATTTTTGAGAAATCCTTGACACAGCGATGACATGTCGTTAAAATTCACTTTCGAGATATTGGCAATTTAGTCTAGAAACACTGTTTGTTTTAAAGTTTTAGTATATTTTAGAAATGCTATTTTACTTTTGTTATCAGTTAGAAAATAAGTGCTTGAATTTTCACAAATAATTGTGGAAATTAGAGATTAAAAGCTGATTTATTTTTTGAGATATGAGTTTTTAAAGTGGAAAGAATTAAAGGGGCATGTCGTGATCCACAACCTCGTCCCCCGACTTGCCTAAGAAAGTTGAGATTTTTATATCATCTGAACCGTTAGCCTTAGTAATCCATGTGGACCTAATCTTACGTGCAAATTCGGTCGCATCTGTAAGAAATTCGCAATTTTGTATTTTCCGTAAACGGACAGAAATTACAGCACAGTGACCTATGGAGCAGTGGGAAACAAGCAATTGCTCATAGCACAAAAACGCAAGATCGGGATCAACTCACATTTT
The DNA here is from genome assembly GCA_023653785.1 of Ophioderma brevispina. Classification (NCBI taxonomy): domain Eukaryota; kingdom Metazoa; phylum Echinodermata; class Ophiuroidea; order Amphilepidida; family Ophiodermatidae; genus Ophioderma; species Ophioderma brevispina. The sequence goes on along the minus strand of JAMKCH010058987.1, from coordinate 49,601 downwards.
GTAAATAAGCTTTTCTGAAGGATATCTAGTGAACAAATAATAAAACAAAAAGTGCTGGAATCACGAAATGCACCTTTAAATATCGCAGCTTGAGAAAACAATAAAATACATCGAAATCTGAGAAGAAATTAAAATATGCGAAGTTTGAAGGGAACTTCCGATTGTTGTCCAACAAAAAGCAATAGAAAAGTACTTTTTTCCTCCATTTCAATTTGTAATTTTTATTTTTAGCCTTATGAAGGGGTAAAATTTCCACCTTAAGCTGCCATATCTGCACCGCATCTCCTACTAGAGTGCCTTTCGAGATTGATGTGCACAGTTTCTTGTATACCAAGGCAGTTAAAAGGGGGTCCTAGCTAGCTGCCATCTTGAGGAGGAATTGGTGTACCTCCACATTTTTTCAAAGCAGCACTTGGTAAATTTTGATTTTATTGCATGACATTTACTAATGGCATTGTAGGAATATTATAATTTTATTTGAAGCAATGGTGTGGAATCACACCAAGCATAGCCATTCTGAATTAAGTAGAAACCATGAAGAGTTGTTATGCAGTGAAACCAAAGGTTACCAGTCTGGTGAAGAACCCTGCACTGGAGGTATACCAAATTGCTCTCAATAAGTTTGAAATTTTATTATAGAAGTGATTTCACTCTTTTTTTTAATCTATTTTGTACCACAGGCCCCCAGCAGGGAGGTTCTGGCCACGACTTTTTCAATCAACATCATCAAGGTGCTCCACAACAACAGAATTGGTATCAGCAGCAATCCTCGCCAGAACACATGCCAGGCAATCCCCAACCACCGGCATCTGCACCCATGTTTTTCAATCCTGCAGATTATGCCAAAGGAGCTGTTACTCAACCATCTGTCTTCAATCCTTATCCACAGGCAGATGCCACCCAACAACCACCACCATCAGAGATGAACCAACATAGCGAAAACTATCCAAATTCTGGTAATCAGTGGTACCAACAAGAGAAAACTGAACCTCCTCCACCCCATTCGCAAGGATGGGACCATCCGCAGCAGGACCAGAATTACATTTATGGTGAAGCAAACACCCATGAACTAACGCTAGGACACGGACATACAGCTGACTCTTATGGTCAGCAACCGTATTATCCTCAGCAGCCAGGTGATTCGTTAGTTGCTGGTCAGACAATGCAGGGGAATGGAGATCATGCCCCTCCAAATCAGTGGGATCAGCAACCCACAAGTGTAGCAGGAGAGCAAGAGGCCGGATGGAATAACCTGAACGTTGTTAGTCAATTACAAAACAATGTGCCGCTAGGTGACATGAGTAAGTCAAATGAAAGTGCGAATCAAGAATCAAAGCAAGACAAAGTTGGTCAACCAATTGTAGAAGATGATGACTCGGGTAGTGGTTATCTTGGTTTCTTTCACAATGCTGATAATGAATCAGATTTTGCAGAATCAGATAAGAATGAAAGTGCAGAAGATAGCAGTCATCAGGAGCCACTCGCAATGGCTCCCAGAACTTGTGATGAAAATAAGGCCCCAGATTCTCAGCAGTTAACTCCCTCCATCCCGGAGGGTGGTCAGGTGCCAACAATGCAACAAAATCATCCAGTGTCACAACATTTCAACCTGGGCAAGAATTGCCACCCACAAACCAAAGTGAATTCCCCCAACATTCTTTCATCCCCCAAATGGTCAGCATGATGGTGGTAGTTCTGCCAGTGGAAATTACCCAGGGATATTTTCTGAGGTAGGGGAAGAAGGAAGGACTGGTAATTACCCAGAAAGAGGTGGTTCTGATATTGACAATGTACAAAATGTACAACAACCATTCCAACAGGACATTCTTGAAGGCCCCTACCTTCAGAACCAATTCCCTCCACCTCAAACAAATTCTCAGGATGGATTTGACACCAGACAAGCACCAGCAGCAGAACTGCAGACAAGTGATGGTGGCAGTGAAGTTGAACCACCAAGCGAACACAGCTCAATAACCGGTAGTCTACCACCTTCAGATCCCTCAGCCTCGTCATCAACGAGCCGCAGTAATTCCTTGCTTGGAGAAGCAGGAGGATCAACAGTGCCATCGACTGGCATCACTACGTCTGCCAGCCATGAAAATTTCCCTGTTGAATCTAGTAAAGAAATAGTCATGCAAGAGCAACGTGAAAATGTTGCTGCTTCTGGAGGAGAAAGTCTACCACATGTAGTTTTGAACAATCAAGGAGAGGTCAGTGAATCTACTGCAGTGACATCACCTCAGTTACAGATTGGTATACCAGGACCAGGACAAAATGCTCAAATGACTCCTGTTAGCAATGCACCTGTTGGATACCCATCACCGTATCGCCATGGTGATGTGCCTCCGACTGACATTTCAAGACAAAACAGTGCTGTGAGTGAACTCAGTAATGTATCTGTACCTAGTACTACAGATACAGATTTATCAAGGACTGAATCTCTTAAGGCTGAACCAGAACAGCAGTTTAATCAGGTGGCCATCGGGGCCATTCAAAATATCCCTAGTGAACCTGTGATAAGTGGAGGTACACATGTACCACATCCACCACCACCTTCAACTCAGACAGTGACAGGACACCAGAATCATGAAAAATCAGTATTTAAACAGGACATTCCTCAAATACCACCTGTGACCCAATCAAATGTACACCCATTACCAGGTCACAACAATATGTTGCAGCCAAGCCAATCAAGTGGACTCAAGCCAGGTGAATTACCACCACCACCACCTGCTCACAATCCAAGTAATCCACAACCTAGTCTAGCAAATCAATTAAGTCAATCCTCCAATGCACCTGCTAACTCGACAGTATCCACACCTCCAGTGCATTCACAACCACAGGGATCACGATCGACAAACCCCCTGTTAGAAACTAATCCGCTTTTATCAGGAGCCTCGCACCCTAGTGCCTTTCGTTCAGTCAGAGGCCATCAAAGTCAGCCACCAGTACCCGCTACTGTAAACCCATCGCCACCTCTCTGGTCAACTGAAGTTCCCCCTCTACCTAGTAATATCCTGCTAGCCCCAGCAGCAGCACCAAGTAGTAGAGGTCTGGCTTTGACAACCCCTTCGCAGCCTACACATCCAATCAAATTGGACAGTAACCTTGCAGCTACCATTGCAAATGTTAATGTTCCTCCACCACCCACAGAAGCAGCAGCATTATTAGAACAGTCTAGAACAACAGCAAAGACACAAGGCCAAGTTGTGCCAAATCAAGCTGTGCCAAGTTCAGGTGGGCAGACTGTTCCCTATGTAGATCAAGTGACTCAATCCATGGCTGGTCTAACTGTAGGGCAGATCCCACAGCCAACTCTCCTGCCGCCAGCAAGTATAGCTTCTGCGACAGGCCAGCAATCCGTCACAGTGGCCCCCGTCGGGAGCACACCACAAGTGCCTGTTAATGCCGTGCAATCTCTTCCACCATCGGGCCAGCCCACAGCACAGGGGCAAATGGCCCTGGCTGCTTCTTCGTCAGCACCTGCTATTGCTAACCAGAGTAATCCGGTGAAGACTGTGCAACCTGTGGCTTTGCTGGCAGGTGCGCAGTATCAGCCGCAAGCACCTTCAACAAGTGCAGCTCAGAATACTAGTCAGTATCAGCAGCAGCAGCAGCAGCAGCAGCAGCAACCGGGCACCACACAATCACAACAGTATGCACCTAACCAAACACAGGTAAAGTGTAGTTTGAGTATTTCTTGTATCCGAGTATTACAAATCAGAATCTCTGTGAGTCTTATTTTTAACCTCTGACTGTAGCCATGCAGAATACAATATAGCAAGTAAAGTCTAACCCCTATAAGGAAAGGAAAATACCAAAGCAAGGAAAGGTCAGCTTTGAGAAAGTGGCTTATGTAGGCCATGAATATTAAAACTGAAATCCAGGAATTGTGCAGGTTAGTTGAAATCATTTTGGTGCCAAGTTGTGGTAAGGTCATAAAATAGAGAACAAGATTCATTGGCCCATTCCTGTACAAGTGCTATTTTCCTGGGGAGATACGTTGAACTATTTCCCTACAACCTCATCCCCAGGATGAGTAATACTGGTAGTAAGTTATAAAATGAAAAACAGCAGGCCTGTGAGAGTTCAGCTTTTTAGCTGATTTCCAAAAATTTTAGCTTTTTCTTTCATTGTTCAGCCAGTTTTTGACCTCTGTACCCAGTTTTACACTATATTTCAGCTTTTTTCAGCTCTTTTTTCAAACCCCACTCACAGGTCTGAAATGGGAACAATATTTTCCCTTGGAACTGGTTACAGGCCTATCACCCCTCATCACCTTTGGGTTCGGGGTGAAAGGCTAGGCCTGTAGCCAGTGACATCAGAAAAAAGTGTGCTCTATTTTCTCTCTAACAATGTAGTATTATAGTAGATTCAACCAATCATGTCACCTCTAGTATTTTTCCGAAGGTATGAACATGATTGAGGGGCATGTGCAGTGGGTGGATATTAAAATTCCACACTAAATCTTTTGAAACATGGGATCCAATATCAGACGAAAATCAATTCTATGCTTAATGAAAGCATTCAAGTCAGCGTAAGCACATTTATAGCTACATGAACTCTCAAAACATTCTAACTAAATCGTATTTGCTTCAGTGATATTCAATGTAACAGGTGAGTTGAATGTTTACTGACTTTTGAGCACCCGTGTTTTGGATACGAAGGAACACAAAAGTCTTTGCACTTTCTCTATTATGAAAATAAAATCAACATGAAAGACCAGATTACCTTAGCTTAGTTCGTTCATGAAACGGGTGAATGGGGCCACATGTTTTTGTTATCTGCCTCCTCTCCCAACTAATCGATGCTGTCCAAAACTTTTCTTCTGGTGACACGATAGTTGAATCTACTATAGTATAATGGAGATCACCATGAATGCAAGACAAGCATAACTACCTTTCTGAAATCCTTAGTTGATAATTTTCAAATTTTTCTATTCAGATGCCACCAGGGCAAGAACAATGGTATGGTCACGCTGGTCAGTACTCCTATGGTCAGCACCCATACCAGTACTATAATCAAGACTACAGATCGCAATACGACTACGATCAATACTACCGGCAGTATCCGAAAGGAACTAATACCGAGATCAGCAGAGGCCGTACTCAAGGCAAGGCTATGAGCATGAGAGGTACAGGGAGCGTGATCCAATGAGGTCATATTCAAGGCAGGGGTATGAGCAGGAAAGGCCTCGGTCGAGACAGGGAAGAGGTTATGAGTATGGTTATGATGCGTATTATAAGGGCTACAACAGAAGAGATCAAAGGCAAAGAGATTATGCAGGTATGATTTGGTTCATTGTAATTTTCTGCAAAGATTTTAGGCTAAATGGAAAAGGTTTGTTACAAGAGAAAATGGTAAACTTTAAGCCTTTTTGTTTGATTTTTTTTTTTGTTCTTTTAGTAAAGTAGCCATTTGTGAAATGGTGAAATGCAGGATGTTTTTGCTTTGATTGCATTTGGTCAAATATTTTGTTAGAGGTAAAAAAGGGACAAAGAAAGAACTTAAAAAATGAAGAAAAAAAACTTTTGTGCTAAATAAAATGTGAATTTTAAAAGCTATATGTGTAATCTTGTAGGTGACACAAATGTCTTTTCCCCTTAACGTTTCGATGCACATCGCTCATGTTTTGAGCATCTTATTGTCAAGTCATCATAGCGTTATCCTGGGCTGCAAATCAGGCACTTGGTTTTGAGGCATGCTAGTGTGATTGCCCTCAATAGCTCAACTGAAATACCTTTTAGTGGTGTAATTTAGTGTCACACCTCAATTTCCAATCCAGTTTACAGGGCTATAGTAAAACAGCCCTACAGCACAGCTGTTTGACCCCACACAAATTGTCTCTTTTATTTTTAGAGCAATTTTTAGCAAAAGCGACACATTTTTGACAACTGATATAAGTAGGGACATGCAAGAGCTATTACCTCTTCAAAAATCAGAAAAATTCATTGCAGGAATCTTGCCATATAGGCCTACAAAGGTCAGGATTTCTTTGTTATAGCGCCCTCTATATTGTCATTTCCCATAGAGAGACGTGTTAAACTAATTTTTAAATAAAAATCATATTTGCCCGCAATGAAATTTTGTAAAATTTACACAGGATGAAGTCAGTGGTAAAAATTTTTTTTTTTTTTTTTTTTAAAACTTTTGTGCTAAATAAAATGTGAATTTTAAAAGCTATATGTGTAATCTTGTAGGTGACACAAATGTCTTTTCCCCTTAACGTTTCGATGCACATCGCTCATGTTTTGAGCATCTTATTGTCAAGTCATCATAGCGTTATCCTGGGCTGCAAATCAGGCACTTGGTTTTGAGGCATGCTAGTGTGATTGCCCTCAATAGCTCAACTGAAATACCTTTTAGTGGTGTAATTTAGTGTCACACCTCAATTTCCAATCCAGTTTACAGGGCTATAGTAAAACAGCCCTACAGCACAGCTGTTTGACCCCACACAAATTGTCTCTTTTATTTTTAGAGCAATTTTTAGCAAAAGCGACACATTTTTGACAACTGATATAAGTAGGGACATGCAAGAGCTATTACCTCTTCAAAAATCGTTATAGCGCCCTCTATATTGTCATTTCCCATAGAGAGACGTGTTAAACTAATTTTTAAATAAAAATCATATTTGCCCGCAATGAAATTTTGTAAAATTTACACAGGATGAAGTCAGTGGTAAAAATAATCCAAATTAGTTGTCAAAAGTGTGTCGCCGTTGATATTTTTTGTTTTATTCTGGTTTTCTCATAATAAATGAGACTTTCAAACAGTTGTGACAGCACACCTTACTAACTCCAGAAGAGCTTTTTACAGCTCGTCTGGCTATTTGAAAACCAAATGTCTGGCTTCAAATGCACCTCATGTTGCTACATCATAAGGGATTGGCAGTCTCTAAGAAGGCCTTGAAAATTTGTAGCTAAAAAGTGGAAGGCAACTGATTTGGCCAAAATAGGAGTAAAGGGTAATCAAGAGGAGAAAGCAAATAAGTTTCACTTATAAAAGGTAATAATCTCTAGCCTCTGAAATGAAATTACATAGAAATTCATTTGGAAGTTTTACTTTTGTTTATGCATAAAAATAGTGACTTCCAGCAGTAGAGATAGCCATTCCATATTCGACAATACATTGACAAATTTCAGTGATAAAATATGACTCTTATTTGATCAATAAAAACATTTTAAATAAGTTAACATTAACAATCGTCAATAAAAAAAAACTTCACCCTTATTTAAAAACAGATTATGAGGAGTACAATCGAAAACGTGGTCACCATGGCTATGACAAGCGCTATGATGAGTGGTATCGCAATCAGGATTACTACCAGCAGTCGGCCAACAGAAGTAGAGGGTACGATCAGAACACGTCAGGGTTAGACCAGTCTCGAAATGACTCCCAGGAACAAGAGGGTAATCAATCCAAAGATGCAACTGATGGCAGACAGGAGAGGTAAGCACTAAAGCAATTATCTGTGTTTTGGGCTCTGCTCACCCTTCAGCCTTTAAGCATAGAAACTTAGTACCATAGTTCTACCCCATTTGCAAAAACTATACTCTGTTATCAAGTCCAAGGGTGACATCGTGACGCAGGTCTGTATTTGGTCTAGTGTTTTCGATTGTGCTGCCTTTATTCGTGTGTTTAAATGCTGCAAATTCTGAGGTTATCACGCAAGAAACAACTTGGCACGGTTATGGAGCAAGAAAACTAAAACGCACAGTGACATCACCCTCGAACTTGAGCTCGAACAGAGTATAGGTTAGCATTTCTTGTTAACATGAGCCTAACTTCAAAGAGCAAATCTAGTTTTGGAACAGACACTTATATCTTTAATTATGCGAGCTGGGATGCAAATTCGACGAGAATCACATAATCAATTCTTGCAGCGATTCTTGTAGCATCCAGATACGAGAATCAAATTCTACCATTGAATCGTATAGTAAGTGTTGTCATTTCAAGTAAATTTGATTCTCGCAAACTCAGACGAATATGCATCCCTGGCAAGTAAAAAGTTTTAAAAAAACACTGATTGTACGTTTACTGGTGAGTGATAAATCTTGTTTAATTTGGGCTAGTAGTTGGAAGTAACAGAAGAGAAATGTGATTGGTTATTCATAGGGATGTATGATGCAATTAGCCAATCAGAGACATGGTAAGAAAAGTTTGAAGGTGCATACATACTGTAAAAGTGATAATTTTCGCGCATGTAATTTTTCGCGTTTCGGCGATTTTTGACATTTTTGCTTGTTTTTAAATTCGCTCTTTTCAGCTATCCTACATAGACCTACACACAAAATAAACATTTTCGCGGGTTTTAAATTTCGCGCTAGCTCACAAGCGCGCGAAAAGCGCGAAAATTAATGTAGCGCGAAAATTTCCACTTTTACAGTATTGGAGATCTATTTTGATATCAAATTATGCCATGTAATAAGCCAATCAGAGATGGTGTAAGAGAGGTGGTAAATCATCAATAAACTCCCTCAACTGCTCAATTCCAAAGTTTGAGATGAACCAGGTTTTTCATTTTGATGAGGTTAAACCCTTATATGTAGTATAGCATTACCGTAGGAGACCGAGTATAATTAAAAATTCCGGAACTGGAATTTTATTACATTGTTGCAATTTTCTATATGAAGGATATAAATTTGAGCTTAGCTATTCCACATAGTGATTATAACTTGGACAAGCATTTTGTATATACAAAAAACACAATTGGTTAGAAACATTAGCATGATATCCACTAGCCTTTCAGCAAGGCATTGCGCTTTATTTTTACAGTCCCTGTACACGATGTGGTATAGCACCCTCTCACGGCGAGTCTCTTGCGCATTGCCTTTCCGCATTTATTTTGTGTGTTTTGTTTTTCTTTATTTTTCGGGATAAATCTTCTGTAACCTTTCCTAGAAACTGATTGGGCAGTACATAGTAAGGCGCCGAATGAATACATTGCAGTCAAACAAATGTGATACTACCGTCTGGCGGCATTGTTTGTTACTGTCGGGCATTTGTCTTGTGGTTAAAGAAAGGGTTCAGTTGAAAGATAATCTTGGCGCGAGCAATCAATTAGTAGGTACAATCCACCATATGATGACCACATAATACTTTGATTGACACATTATGCTTGCACAGAACAGAGATGCCAATCTTCCGATTTTAATCGGAAATCCGATTTTTTTACATTTCTGGGATTAAAATCCGATTTTTCTATATTTTTCAGATTTTTTCAGATTTTTTATTGTTTGATTGCAGAATGAGATTTTTAAAGGAATTCTTGTTTATCGTAATCTGATCTCTCAGACTCTGATGCACTCAAAAGTACATCGGAACATCGGTGTATTAAATAGGTTTGCGTACATCGCGATTTTGTATAAGAGACTAGCATAAAGGTAAAGCATGTCATCCCTGTCACAACTCGCGATCTTGTTCTATCGGAAAAATACCGACATGGTATACAAGTGACAAAATGAACATGGAAATTGAATTTAAAAGCCTTGGAAACAATTTAAAAGACATCGAGAAGTAAAGGACACGTTTCAGTGGCGTTTACTCAAAGAGAAGGCGATAACTTCGCAGTTTACATAGGAAGACAACTTCACTGGCAATGACTGGGTAGGTTGTAAACAGTGTATAAGTGACGGCAAGTCTTCAAAATTTTGATCCATCAAAATTTTGAAGACTGATTGCATGGTTGCAACTGCGTAAAGTCTTACGTAGCTATCACTTGATGCCAAGGAAATGAACTACAAAGGAAAAGCCCCAAAGTGTCTTTTGTATCAATAATCATTATCATTATGTTTACTTTGGCCTTTTAATACCTGAAAGTTGAATTTGATCAAACAAACATGACTAGTAGTGAGATGATTTGGACCCAGAACTAAGCCCCATTCTTCACATTTACAGTTAATTTTAACTTTTTTGGAATGATATTTTACTCTCAGAAATGGTCTTTCCTGTAGCTCTAAATGTGCAGAAACCCTCTGGCTTCGAGGGGCTTCGCCCCCCTCGACCCCCATCGGGGCGTTGCCCCTGAACCCCACCAGGGGCCCTTAAGCGGGCCCCTGGACCCCCGGCCGTTAGGGGCGATACTTCGGTCGCTTCGCTCCCTCCGTTCGCATTTTCAGATTTTTTTTTCAACTCCAATTGCCATCTCTGACAGAACTATCCCTATTTGCGCAAAGACGCCTCGCTCTGCTCGGCTGAAGGCTTCGCCTTCTACACGCGCCTCCGGCAATCATGATTGAGGCGTCTTTGACAAAGACTAGATATCCACAGGAAATCTCCGAGTCCACCTGTAATTTAAAGTATGCTGACTTATCACAGTTTGATGTGTGCAGGTCCCCCTAGGATTAGTTTTATCTTCCAAATAAAAATATCCCATAATTGCATTATACCCTTTGGACCTATGCTGTACTACGTGCTTTATTCTTTTAATGTGTTAAAGCACATGATACGGAGTAGGTGTGAAGGGTATAATGTAATTACACCGAATATCTCATCACTGCTCATACTTTAAAGGTGCAACAAAAGATTTTGAGGCACCCAAATATCGTGTCATAATAGTAATTTCAAATAGATTAGACACTTAATAGATTTCTTACCTTGGATTATGCTACAGAAATGTCTTAAAAGAGAGAAAAAAAAGTGATTTTGATTTGCTTATATTTCTATATAAATCGTAGGCTAAATTCATATTTGCTCCTACATAAATGAAATTAGAAATTTCACAATTGTTATACCAAAGAAACATTTCTCAGCTTAATCCTTTCAGATAGGGATATTTTTAATGGAAAGCTTTACATCAGGGCAAAAATCAGCACTTTAGATTTTTTAAGGGACACCTGATATGCGAAATCTCTTGTTACACCTTTAAAATGAAAATCAGAAAGAGAATTAACAGCTACCAGAATTCAACTGTTATATGAACAAAGTTTTATTAATTTTTCATATTAACTTTTCCCAAATTCATGGAACTAATTTCCTTTGAACTATTTTCTTCATCTAGCTTTTCATCAGAATTCCATCACACAGGGGGCGACACTCCTGAGAGATACGGGGCAAATCAAAGCAGCATACCGGCTTCGGGCTATGGGGACTATGGCGACCAGTACGGCAGCAGGGGTTATGACTATGCCGGGCATCGTGACAGTAGGGGATCCTACGACAATGGATATGGTAGCACTGATGGAACTTGGAATCAGTACCAGTATGGGTATGACCAGTCTTACCCACAACAGGTAAAACCAGGTGAGTTTGCATGCAATGAATTTAAAAATGTGCAACTTTTTTGGAGGGTGATTTAGCATCATGAGTTGTAGCCTTGTAAGTATGCAGATGGTAATTTAGCATTGTGATTCTGTGTTTAATGTAAAATATGTCAGGGGGAAATGCCTCAATAGTGGGGAATTCCAATATCTAATATCTGTAGCCACCCTGTATGTGACACAAACCCACATGCATGTGTTTTATTGTAACAGAGCTACAACTTTGTGACAAACTGGTTTTAAACTAAAATGATAAAATTCAAAAAATTAAAGGTAAGGTTCATGCTGGAGCAATGCAACCCACCAGGATCTGTTTCCCAGCATATGCCAGCCAGCACTCACTCATACTCTGGGTGAGGAAAAGTACCTTGCCCAAGAACATAACATGCTGGCTTTCACTGGGTTTGAACCAAATGACCTTTATCTGTGTAAAAAAAGTGGCTAATCTCGATAGCTGAAGTAGCCAACCTTTGTTACTGGAAGCATTCCATTTACTAATTGTACCATTGCTTCTTCCTGAGGCACTACAGGGTATCTTACTAAACCTATAACCCATGGGTACCATCTGCCACTTCTAAATTGTAGTAGTATGACAATTTTAAAAAAAATGTTTTAGGTGTCCGACCTACCAAGATTTGGCATTTTGTGTTTTTTAATGGCTACACTTGGGGGAGGAATGTATTGATTTTGAATAAAATTATAAGCAAAGCTAGTGCAAAAAATCTGAATTATTTACAGATTTTTTAGGGTAATTTACAAAAAGGGAAAGAAAAAAAAGACATCAAAATGCGAGGATGGACTGTCCTTAACTGGACAGGTCTGTCTGCCTGTAGATGAAGTTTTAAAATTGTTTTGCCACCTAACAAGTTATTTTCAAACTGTTATTTGTCTTCCGACAGCAACACCTTCCCCTCCCGAGCGGTTAACACCCTGCAAGTTCAACAGACCACACGTGGTGGCCAGGTTTAGCTCTGGTGGACACCTCATCAAGGTCATGCCGAATTTGCCTACGGAGGGTCAACCTGCAACCGTTGAAATCCACAGTGTTGAGGTAGGGATCAGAACAACTCGATTTACCTACTATGCATGATGTGCCTGAATGACGGGGGTTAAAAAAAGGCGATTTTTGCAGCGGAGTTGATTTTATAACTTCACAATTAATGTAAATTTTAATTTCAGAAATGAAATCACCACAACTGGCACTGCATTCCATACATTAATTGCCACAATCAAATGATCCGCAGGGATTTTTGGTACTCTGCCACTAGAAGGTCAAACACAGTATAAACTCAGCAGACTTTTGTCCCCACCGAATGAGCAGCGTCCTTCCGTTCGTCCGTCCTGATAAAAATGTTACCCTGGCACATTTGTCCATATCTTTTTTCATATATGAGCTAGAATAGTCAAACTGGGTATGTTGTTGGTGGACACAAGCCCCTACTAACCATGTAGTTCATTCTGCCAGGCTCCTCCCCTGGGTCTCTCAGGGGGTAGGGAAGTGTCAAAGTCAATATTGCACACAAAAACGGTCAACATTTGGCATATTTTTTTAACCCTTGCGCTAGCAGCGCCAGGGTTTAGCTAGACGCCACGAGGAATGTAGTCCCAATTGTGTGTATTTTGAATACGGGGCTACATTTCTTATTGTATGGTGCACAAATTGGAAGTGGGTGTATAGGGGAGGGCGGTAGGGGGAGGACCCGAGTCGCAGGGATGTATTAGAGCGATCTCCCAAACAATCGGGGTTGGTATGTTAATTTGTCCGTTTGGGAGCCATTTTTTCACAATCAAAGTCCAGAAATTTTAGCTTGAAGTCATGGCTTGTGTGCATTTTCTATGGTGGATGGCGAAGGATACCATTGAGGCAAGGATTTACAGTGGCAACCTATATGCTCAAAGTAAGGCCTTCTGATCATCTGGTATATGCTTTTAAGTTAACCATTTCACTAATTAGCATTGAAAGTTTTACTACCAAGTTTTTAGCACTTTAGGCATTTGACCTTACTAAAAGGTCATGTCACACTCACTCACCTCTGGAAAGAGGGAATATTTGAACAGCTATTTTTTAAACATATCATATTTAAAATTTCAAGTAGGCTTCTTCTTAATAACCATAATGTTAACTTAAAAATGGTTTATTAATTTAATCATTTGTCTCATTATTAGCACTCAAGCTTTAGCCATTTACCAAAATCAATTTCCCCACATTCTATGTTGAAAATTAAGGCTGCAAAAATTGTTACTCCTTGGTTTGGAAGGGGATCATACCAAGGACAAAATGATTTGATCTTGATAACATACTTGCTAACTAGAGAGAGAGCAGCCAAGCCAGTCTGGTTCCAATACATATTGTAGCTGGTAATCACTTGGCATAGTAGTAAATTATGGCTGATCATAGCTAAATGATCGTATGTTATAAACTGCAATTAGCATCTCCAATCAACGTTGGGGTCTTGTCCTTAATATCTTCATCCCAGAGTAAACTGACCCTGGGACTGGACCATACTGGTTTCAACTTGTAGACTTTCAAATAGCAGTGGTTATTCAAGTCAATGTTCATCTGCTAGGACTCTTAGTGTGGGAGTTATAGCTGAACAATACGTTGTCAGAAAAAGTATGGTTAGGGCCCTACCTTTCCTCAACAAAACATTTGTTAGACATGTAGAAACATGTTATTTTTGAAACATATAAATATAACAAAAGTAATACTCTGTTATATAATCTTATGATTTGTGGCAATTAAACATTGTTAAAGAAGACAGTGACGATTAGCCTATTAATTGCTAGTTTGAACAAGACTTGACCTTAGGAGTCTATGTTTAAACTTAGGTTCTATACTGTCTCGGGAGCGGAACTCAAGACTGCATTGACAGGTGGCGCAACGTAATTAACCTGCCTCCGCTTACAAAAACAGTCCATTCCGTATGTAGACGGCAAATAACTGCTTATGTGTGCATGGTTTCCAGGCTGAGAGGATAATTGCGGTAGCGTGCTCAGATAATTTTGCGTTTCTGTACGCCTTCCTGATTGCGTCCTGCTTCATTTCCAATCTTCTTTACAGTGGTGCAGTCTCTGCTGAACTTCAAAATAGTAATTTGTTCCATATGTGGTAACACTAATGGTTGCGCAGCTAACATTTCTAGAAATCACCGAAAACCAAGGCGGTGCCCCACAGGAACAATCATCAACAATCTGCTTCGTTCGGCTTTGATCTTCTGCAGAATCCGCCCGATCAAGCTGAAAAGGGGAAACACACAAAGCATAAAATATTTGCCATGACGTGAAACGCATCAATAAAATTCTGCTTGTGGATCTCTTTGCCAAGCAGCCAATAACGAGTACTTTGGTTAGCCTTGAGAAAGATCAATATCAGGATTGCCATAACGTGTTAGAGTTTTAAATACAATGTCATGCAACGCCATTCACACCTGGAGTTAAAAATTGCCTACTTTCATAATCTGCATCAACATCTCTACACCCGGCAAAATGAGATGCAGAGATCCAAATTTCTCTAACTAAAAAACCATTCCAAATTCCTTGCCAGCGCGCATTTAGTTTAGCTGTTTACCACCCATGTGGTGAGGTAAGAATGGCTGTTGTCATATTAGTCATATTAAATATACACTTCTTGACAATCTTGCTTTCACATGTCCTTATCACAAAAAATGCACCCACGACTCAATAATTTTGTGTTCAGCCATCTCGATAGTGTCCCACCTTCCAAATGGTCTCTGAAGCGCATTTTGTGTACCACCCCAACCTGGGTAGATGCAGCTGACGGTAAAATTAAATCAGGAGGATTCTTGTTCAAGATGGGACGACTTCTTTGAAACTCTTGCATTTCTTACCCACAACAGTAGGGTCATGTCTCACACCATCGGTATGCTCATTTTTGCATCAAAATTTCCCCTTATTTAATTTAAGGCTCAATCTTTTGCATGTTCCAAACTCCTGTAATCTAAAAGGGGCCTACTTGCATGCAGGAATAGGATGCAACTAAAGTAACCTATCACTTTGCCATTGTCTGCTTAATTTCCTCATCGTAATGCAGCTTTTACTAAATAATATTATGTTTGTTTTGTCTAGTTTTATCCTCAGGTAAGTTTTTTATGACATCATGAATACGAATCTATATGAAACCCAAATGGGAGATTTTCTTTTGTGGTGTGTTGATTTCTCCCAATTGATCACAAACCCAAGATCAACCAGCATGTTAATTACAAATTTCACAGAGCTGCTAAATTCTGTTCAGTATTAGCTACAATTAACATATCATCCAAAAAACCAGTCACCTTGTGTCCTGCTTCACCAAACATGCATACACAGGTTCAGGTTGTAATTATGTGTGGGTTTTATTGATTTGCGGGGGGCGGCACAGACAAGCCCAAACAAGGAATGTAACAAGGGTTCTCTACACCTAAATCTGAGATATTTTCAAATTTTGGTGTACTGGAACACGTAGTATGATCTTTCAAATCGATGGATGCATAAAACACCCTGTGCACAAGCTTCAAGCCAATCGAATGTTTCCATTTGAAATTGATGGTCTCAACCGATTCATTGAATTGCTTCAAAGTTAAGATCAATCTATGTGAGCCATTCTCTTAGGTACTAAGAAAATTTGGAAAACAGTCTCCATTTCTGTGGCCGCTTCATCCAAAAACACCCTCTTCTATCAAGGTTTTTTGAATTCTCTGTTGTCAATAATTGCATCTTCTCAGCACTAAACTGTGAGATTGGCTTGCGATTCGGAACTGGTGGAGTACCATCGGTAAAATCAATTGTACAACCTGATACAGTTAGTTGCAAAATTTCAATAATCAGCAGTTATTTCCCTGCCACTTATGATATAATTGCCCAGTCGCCTGCAAACTTTATGGGTTCCTAGTTAGATTCAATCAGGGTTTCATTCACCTGAGCATCATCTTTAGCACAATTCAAATCTTACCTCACCTTGGTATTTGTACTGGGCGGCGAGCCTAGAGGAAACGTGCTGCGGAACTTCTACAACGTCCTCTGCCCCCACCTTGCTCCACCACGGCCATAAGCATGGTAAGCATATCAATTAATTGCCTCCCGTTTGGCCAAATGATAGGGGTATGGAAGCTTGTCTGCGTCCCCTGACCCTATGGATGGGTCCTGGACCCCCACGAGGAGCATAGCCGCCTCTCTGTTGATAATATCCAGATCTACCAGGTCTGAGTCGGTTTGCACCGCAGTGTGGAGTGCCTGGTCTTTCACATCTTCTCAACATTCTCGTTTCCACCACTACAGGTAAGCATTGTGTGTCACACTGCTGAGAAAATATTCTCATAACGCCAAAGCAACATCTGGCTTCTGCAGCTCTCTACGTCTCAGGAAATATTGTGAAAACCATGACCAACATTGACAAGGCCACCCAAACCAATGGTTGTCAGTTCTTTCATCTCTTTCGCATTTTCTAGATTGAAAACTGTTTGCATACAATCAATTACCTTGGTAAAGCATGAGCCTGCTTTAGTAAGAGCTGTAGATATTATCTTCATTCGATCATCGAACTTTTTGGTCTGCTGTTTCAAAAGTGTGTTTACGAGACTGTCAAACTTCCACAATGGTTGTACTGTACAAACGGTACAATTTCAGGTCGTCGTTATTTCAGACAGCTTTCGGAAAGTCTCGAATTCCATTCCTTGATGGAACATTTGTTTACACCCTTTGCCAATGAATTTGCCACAGGTGCGCGGAGTTTCTTCTTTCGGAGCAATATTGGTACTCCACAAACAATTCATCAAAAAAGTCCTTCTTTGCGCTATCCCACCCTCGGTCTTTTCTTATTATCCTCCATTCTCAATCTCAATGTTTAACATTTTCCGGTGCCGAGACCTGCCTGCCACATGTACGGCAGTTTTAATCCAGCATCGGAAATACGTCCGCGGAGCATGCTGGGTCATCATATCATTGTATAGGGCTCGAAGCCTAAATCCGTCCCATCCCATTGGTGTATTCTAAAAGGCGGATAAAAATAGTCGGTGCAATTTCTCGTTCTCTTTCGAGTTCTTTCTTCTGAGCTTTCTTAATATCTTGCACCTCAGATGTAATTTTCCAACAGAATTGGCCAGTCGGCCAATCACCACTGGCATTTTCCCGCCGTCTTATATCGAGCTCCACGGCGGAACACCTTGACAGCCTCACCTGGTTTTTTATTACCGCGTGCTATTGCCAGAGGCTTTTGGCGGTTTGCGCGTACCAGAGGGGGAATGACATTGTCCTTTCCTGTTTATTTGTCTTGTTTGGGGGGGCCCTTGGCTTCCTTTGTCCTTATCACCCTTGGCCATATTGGACACCCGGGTTTTACTCTTATTTGCACTCAAATGTCAAAGTCTCAGAATCAATTTCATCCCACATTCAAATTTAGAGTGAAAATTTCAATGTCTGCTCTCGCCAAAAATACGATCGAACTGGCTCGCGCATGCGCGGAATCGTATCCCCATGTAATTCCTATCCTCCAGAGGGCAGTATAGAATAGAGAGTCATTGTCTTTTCATGTCCTTTTCAACACGATATTTTTAAAATTATTGGTCATATCAATACGAAACACAATTTTCTACACCTATTTTTCATTTTTCACTTTATCTTGGAGAGTGTAATTAAACTGTGGTGAAGTTTTTTTTTGTACCAACTTTGATGTCCTGGCATAGAGTAGAGACTCAATGTTACCATTTTACAAAAGTCACATTCCTGTTTTTGTTGTCCATTTAACAAAAAACGATTTTCACCTGATTTTCTGTGAACATGAAAAATCAAGAAATGAAACCATATCACAGTCTAACGTACCTGTGGAGAGCTCAGGTCATATGAGTCATAGATGTGCTCACAAAGTTGGCCTTCCACGCCCAACTCGTCCGTGTTCCCCTAAACAGCTCAAGATTACAACAGACATTTGAACAGACCCACATCATTGAAAGCTAATAAGATTGTGCCTTTGAAGGTGATAAAGTATCATGTCACAACTATATTTTGTAATTTGCCAAGAGGGGCACTTTTTTCACTATACCATTTGTTGAGACAGGCTGTAGACCTACCTGCTGTATCTAATAAGCAAGGGTTCACATGCATCTTTGATGCTCTCCGTTTACTGGAATGAGCTAGAGTAACCCAACTAGGTATATTGTAGGTGGCACAAGTCCCTACTTACCATGTAGTCCATTCCTCCAGGGGCCTGCCCTGGGGGTGGGGGGGGGGTGGGGGTTGGGTGTAGGGAAATGTCAACAGGTCAGTATTGGCACAAAATGTCCAATTTTGAACAATAGCTAGAGTAGCCAAACTTGTGGTATATTGTAGGACGCACAAGCCCCTACTACAGTGTAATTCATCACCCCAAAAAGGTCCCTCCCCTGGGGTTGAACAGGGGTGGGGAAATGTAAAAAAGTCAACATTCAAAAAAGGTCACCTTTGGCCATCTTGGTGGGTGCTGACTTTGATCCTTGACATTTCACCATTTTAAGAGTTATTTTTGGTGAGTTATGATTGAGTTCATCAATGAGTTTAAATGTTTTTAGAAGTATTTTTGTCAAGTTATGGATGGGCAAGTTTATTTTTGGTCTGCTATGGATGGAGTACTTTCAGTTCTCACTTGGTGATTGCGTCATTCGCGGGGACATATGTTACGCATCATGTAAATACAGTTTTTGTGTTTTTTTTTTTTGCGCTTGTTGTATATATTCTCACAATGCATTTTTCTTTTATTATCAGGAAATGCTAGAACACAATGAGGAGATCACCAATTGAAGCATTCCCTGGTCCCCTTGTGAGGTAAAGGAAGTTGTAAGGTAGTTAAAGAATTAAATGCACTCACGTCACTCTGCCATTTTTCCAGGGGGGGTAGGACATCCCAACTTACAGCAACAGCGATTTCAAATTGGAATCAACATCCCGGCGTAACCTGGAATGCTAGTCCTTTTCAAGACTTAATGGTAGGAGGGCAATGCACAATCATACACATCAGACGGTTTAAGACAGACTTGACTACAGGCTATTACCATGTCCAGGAATCTTTAAATCTAAATGACCGTTATTGGAAAATTGCAGCGGAGTTTGCAGTCAAAAATTTATTCCTAAATTATATATTACTAAATCTTTGAACTAAGTTTGAGCGGAGATTTTGTATTGTAACTGAGACAGAGACGGCCATAGTGAATGCACGTAGCAGTTCCACAAAATTACTGTTTGGAATCCCCAATGCCCAAATCGAGCCGGTCATGTCCTTACCACCCCCCTGCTTTTTCATATTTTTCCATACAGTACCTCATAATTTAATACTATTCCTTTATATCACAGTCATGAATTTCCAACCTGTTTATTTTGAGTATTCATTTTGATATATTATTTGGCGAGTGAGACTATAGTATATCAATTAAGTATGCTCAGGTAGGGTACCTGTAGGCTGATTCAAGATAAACTAGAATTAATCTGTTTTTTGATGAGTTTGAATACCATGCTGGGATTGGTGGCACTTTGATGTTTAGAGAACACACGCACAAGAATGATGTGTCCGTAGAGGTTTGCCATCCAGAAGGCAGCTTACTGTCACCCGAGTACAGACATCACGGACAAGGAATCTGCTGCCCTCCTGTGGATCGTGATGGTGCCTGTTTTTGTGTATACAGAATGGGGTAAGTTGACATTGTGTCAACTTTAACCCACTGTTTTCATAGCCAGACAGAACATTGTCCTGTGGTAATTCTTTTCGTCGGCCTTGTATATCTTCCCAGCCCTACTCAAATAGGTGCTCAATCACCATCTTCAACATTCAGGCCAGTTTTGCATGCTTTGTAATTGTGTATTCGTTGCAAAATAAATATGGACCAAGCAAGTAATAAAAGTCAGGTTCAAGTTTGCAATTTGTGTAATTTATTGATTTGTCCTTATATATTTGACATACAATTGGTTTCATTCTAATGAAATTTTCTAACTTTCCAGTGAATAACTGGCATTAGTAATGGTATTATCATAAAATTTGATGAGTACGATAGTAGTTAATAATAATACTAAATAGTTGCACAATTACCAAAGGAACTCGGAGTGCATAACACTAGAAAAACCCCAACACATTAAATATCTATGATCCATGAAAATCTGATGAAGAGGGTTAGTTTTTAAGCTTACATTTGAATCTTGGAGTGTGGGGATACTGTGAATGCTATTTGGAAGCAAATTCCAAGAGCTGGCAGCAAACTGAAATGAAGCATTGCACCGCAGCCTGATTAACACGGGTTGACCCACAGAAGTTTCAATAATTTTCAATGAACGGAGTGAATGTGATGGTTGGTAAGTGCAAAACACGGATGACATATATGGGCAAGGGTACATTTCAAACTGCCCTGAAAGGCAAAAACTGCAAATTTAAGTTTTTACGAAACAGCGGGTAGCCGTAAATCTGAAATAAGCAAAAGGTGTAATATGGTCATGTTTTCTGTTTCTTGAGAATTAGTTATTCTGAAATTGTTAGGTCTTGCTTTTCTGGCAAAGTTCCCTTTTCTTAAATCATGTTTTCTTTTTCTTTCCAGACAATTGTTGGTACTGACATCTCAGAGCTGCTTCTCCAAGGTCATCCCATGACAACCAATGTTGAAGCTGCCTCCTTCACAACCCGTGACAGCTGTAGGGGATGTTATCGGACAAATGAATGAGGATGGTGAGGCAGCAGCACTGTGAGCAAAGGACTCAAGTTGTAGAGCAACAACCGAAAAAGAGCACAGGGCCGCGCCATTGGAAGGAGACCCATCGATTAGGGAGTTACTGCTCTTTGGTTAGGAAAAAGCAAGTAAATTCGGGGATAGTTGATGGGCATATTCTCCATTTAAATTAACATACATTCAGATTGCTTGGTTTTCCCAGTGTTCCTCAGGGTACCAAAACTACCATGGGCCTTCTTCGGTCACGTTTGTGACCAAAAACGGTGATTTTTTACTTTCATCCCAATGCGCGGTTTTTGTCAACATAACATCTGTTATTACTTTTTACATTATAACCTTGAGTCTAAGCCTAACAAAAATGATATATCCACTTTCACCTGATTGGTTTTTTGTATTGGGGGAAAATAAAAGTTTGGTTACGTGTGACCATCAGAAGGTCACACACGTGACCAACTTTTTGGGGCAACCATGACAAAATAACCAATCTACAAAAAGTGGAAACATTATTTTTGGTTAGGTTGGAATGAAGGTTAATTAAAATTAACAAGTAATAACAGATTGGTACGTTGACAAAACAGTTGGGCTGACTGAAAGTAAAAAACCACCGGTTTTTGGTCACAACGTGACGAAGAATGGCCCCATTGTAGATGAAAATGGGGTTTTAATTTGAAAGATGCCACGAGGAGACCCTTAGTGGTAAATAAAAATTAGTTTTATATTGCCATAACCTGACTGATTAAAGTTATTTGGAAAACAAAGCAACAAGTTGGTTTGTAAAAGCATTCAAATTGTGGAAATGGGGTGGTTTTAGAAAAAAACTAAATGATTTAAAGGCACCCAAAATTACACAATTTATATTTGCATTAAAAGTCCAACGATCATAAAACATATTACTAGCTTAGATACTATACATCAGAGCTGCTCTACATTAAATATGAGCACAGGGTAAGAGGAAATTAGTTCATCTTGAGA
This sequence comes from Ophioderma brevispina, assembly GCA_023653785.1. Lineage (NCBI taxonomy): Eukaryota > Metazoa > Echinodermata > Ophiuroidea > Amphilepidida > Ophiodermatidae > Ophioderma > Ophioderma brevispina. Next base: position 27,697 of record JAMKCH010058987.1, on the reverse strand, counting down.
GATCAATCTAGAATGTATTAGTTAAACCAAATTTTTTAAATTTTAATCTGGTTTTTGCACTGCTAACGTGGGTGGCCGGGATTCACCTCTCACTCCGCAATACTGCTGTGTGAGGATTTATTGGAGCAAAAGGTAATTGTTATTGTACTAATTTTATTTATTATCTCTTTTGTTATGCAGGACAGCCTTGGATTCAGCTGTTAGGGACGGTTCTAGGGGGCAACGCTTTAATACTAGCGTGCAAGATGGACCACAGAACGCCATGCAGTGTTATGACAAGGTAAGTCAGTTTAGTAATAAGCAAAACTGTGCAAGTTCAAGATAAGAACAGGTCCATAAAGGATCCTGATGACCAAGATGGACAATGATGCCATGGTCACAAAATCTTTGCTCTCTTGTTCACCCAGATTTGCAATAGCCTTCCTATGGAATGATCCTCTGCAGACACTATATCAACTCATGTCAAACAGGCAACCAGCAGCTGTCACAGTAAGTCCATATGAGTTCTCTACTTAAGTGGACAGGAGGAGATTTTTTAGGATAGATACCAATTTCTCTTCAAATTTTCCACTGGATCGGTTTGTCGACTACTTACCGAGAACGTTTAAGGTTATTGGACAAACAGGTGCAAAAGGAAAACCGCAAACCTTGTTTTGAACTTGCTGCTATCGTAATCATTCTCCATAGAAAACTCGCTTTGACTTTTGTCGTGCACGACCAGACTACCAAATCTTCATCTTATACATAAAGACGGCATATTGCTATTTCATTCAGGTGTGATCTAATACATTGGAAGCATTCCAAATATGATAAAAAACCAGGGTTCTGAGAAAAATTATTAAGGGCGATTTTCCTGGAAATCTCATGTCTCTTTAAGTCAATTGTGCTTAAATTATCAATTGGCCCTAATATGGCCGAACTATGTACTCAAAAAACTTTGACTTTTTGAGATTAAAGATATTTCTGAGCAATATTGGGGCACTTTTGTGTCGCCTGCCCTAGGCAGAAGACACATAGGGATCACTTTGTCCATGTTGAGTTGTTGTGATGTTCTGTGTTGATGCTGTGTGTTGATGTCTGTTGTGTTGATGTCGTTGTTGATGGGGGTTGTCTGTGGTGTTGATTGTCGTGTTGTGAAAAGGGTTAACATTTTGCCGTAATATCCATCATTACGTTGATGGATTAAACCAAAACTTGGGTCACAGGTGCAAACATGGCATCTCCCACTTTTTGAGGAGGTCAAGAGGTCACATGCCAAGGTTAAGGGTCACATGCCCAGGTCAAAAGGTCATGTGAAAGGTCAAGTTGTTACAATAGGCTGAAAATGTAAAATTGACCTCAGCTGAAAAGTTGCAAGTCAATTGGAACCAAACTTGAATCAAGGTGCAAAATGCATCCCTATTGTTGAGAGGTCAAGGTCGATACCGAGGTCAAAGGCGCTATACCGAGGTCAAAGGTGCATGACCAAAGGTAAAGGGTCGCATACCAAGGTCAAAGGTATGTGAGGTCAAGTTGTAAAATAAGGCTGAAAATGTAAAATGGACTCATTGAAAAGTTGAGTTTCAATTGGAAAAACTTGAATCTAGGTGCAACATGAGATCGCTCTTTGTTGATGAGGTCAAAGGTTCACATGTCAAGGTCAAAGGTTATGTCAGGCTATCATTCACAACCGCGACGGCAGGCCGACACAAGCGGTCAGAGCGACCGATGTATTTTTTCATTAAACCGTCTTATATGCCAGGAATGCTTCTCTTTTGAGATAGCACATCTTAACTCGGAGAGTGTTACTATAGTGAAGGTATTTTTTCGGCAAAACTGCCTTCCCTAAATTTATGGCAAAAACTTTGGGACTTGACAAATTGTGTTACAATTATAAAATAGTTAAATTCTAATTTCAAGAGAAGTAGTATAGAGAAACGATATGATGATAGTTACATGTATAATTAAATTCAAGTTAATGTTTAAGAAAATGCAAACGGATGACACTATAGGTAAATATCTCCTAAGGCGATTTTTTGAGATTTTGTAACATAGTTTGCATACAAGAGCCGTCATTGCTTGGATTTGTAGGAAAATTTTTGTTACAATTTTGTAACTTGCTTACTTTTGCCTCCAAACAACTACTTTGAAATGAACAAACATGTTAATAACAATTCCTTTTGCAACAGGCTAAAAGGAAGCTTAAAATTGCAATCTAAAAACCAATTTTGAACAAAAAAATCAAAAGACGCAGAAAAAATTGTACCAAACGTTTACAGTGTTTTCCTGATTTGTCCTTAGCTCTGTTAAAAAACCATAAGAGAAATGAGCATGTATCATTTCATCCTCAGAGCTGCACAGATGAGAAGTGGGGTGACTGGCGCCCTCATTTATCAATGATTCTCTCCAACTTAATCTCCAACACCGACTTGGATGTCAAGAGTATAACCACTTTAGGGGATTCATTGGGTGAGTTATGCCGAAGAATAAATGAACAAATCAAATGCATTACATGAACTGAAAGTCTTGTTTCAAGAAGAAAAAGGTAAAATGCTTGAATTTGAAATAACAGTGAGGAATGAAGTTTCTTATGTTGATTACATTTCATTTTATTATTGCCAACAGCTTCTAGGGGTCTCCTTTATGCATCTCATTTCTGTTATCTGATGGCTCAGATTGGGATGGGTCACTACAGCAAGAAAACTACCAAAATGGTCCTTCTTGGGGCCAGCCATAGGTAAGCAGTTTATCCAAAAGAAGTATTTCTTGCCACAAAGTATTTGAGGTGTTCTTTTAATGTTCCATCTCAAAATACTTCAATAGAATTTCCAAGTAGACGTTAAAATAATAACAGTCCTCGAATAAAGATTTGGATCACTTTGGGAAATTCACCCCCCCCCCTTTACCCTGACAAAGTTAACCCTTGCTCTGTCAACACCATGCAACCCAGGTTCACAAGCATTGATCGATGGGAGGGTTGGGGAAGGGTCAGTGAAATTAAAGGTATGAGCTTTCATTTGATTCCCAACTGGTGGTAGGCTCATAAACATCACTTGCTCACCTATGATTTCTTTGAAAATGGCTGGTGTTCCCAAAAGTTTTTTTTTTTAGGTTTTAGTTTAAAAAAAAATAAGTTGACTTCAATATTCAAATGCTCTGCATTAGTTTGTTAAAACCAATTGTCGTCCATCTTGTCATAAGACTTAATCAAAATTGATTATCTGGAGAGGGGCCAACACCCAGGAACAGAGGAAGGGATTTCATTCTTTAGATATGCATATGATTCACTTTTGAAGACTGGAAAGAAGTCTAATCACGACCAGAAACCAGTTTCTTGATGAGGTGGTGGATGAAATATTAATAGTGAGTAAATAATTCACCAGGTTTCTAACTCAAAGAATTTGGATATTTCAACAAACCTGATGAACTTGCTAATTAAACATTGTTCTTAAGGGAGTCAAATTATCAAAGCAGTTAGAACAAAAAGTGGTCTTTTATCTCAACAAAATTTGATGTTTGCATTCCTTTTCAGTCTTCCATTTAAGGAGTTTGTAAGGTTAACTCCAATCCAGCAGACGGAGGTGTACGAGTATGCGCAGAGCCTAGCCAACAAAAGATATTCACTGCCCACGTTCCAGGTCTACAAGTTAATCTATGCTACACATCTATTAGACTATGGCCTCGTGTCACAGGTCAGTGGGTTGATAAAAAATAAACAAAATAAATTTGTGTTGCTGTACGGCTTAAATTCGTATGATCATAGGGTGGTGCCCGTCTCTTTTCTGTAACCACAGGTCTCAAGTCTGCTGAATGCAGTGAAAGCTAGAGTGGGGGGGGAGGGTACCAGGCACTCAGCATTTACAATTGGAGTAGGGAAGATGAACATGTAAAGCTACCAGTGGACTACCCCCACTCTAATTGTAAATGCCAAGCGCCTGAGGTACCAGTATTTTTTTTTCAATCTTGAACCTTTGACCTCCCGACTGTGAGTAAAGCTCGCACTCTAACTGCAAGGTCAAGAGATTGGTAAAGACATTTTCAGAGCCTAAAGTCACCATAATGTTTGATACTTCACATCTGTCACAACCGTTCATAAACCCTCAATGGCCTTAAGCTCATTAGATATTAAAACAAAATTAACAAAACCCACACCAGAGAAATACAATAGTGGTTTACCTTCTGATTCCACCATATTTTCTTTTTTCTGTGAAAATGTTAAGAGCGGTAATAAACAAACATACTTACCTCTTTGATAAAAAGCACTGCAGCAGTTTGTTCATGTGGTGGAAACTTTTTTCCCAAGTCCGAGATTGTACTAAATTCTATTTTGTTTCTTCTCTTTTAGGCTCTTCATTATTGTGAAGTGATTGCAAACACAATCCAGTACTCACAGCTATTATAACCTTGCACTAATTGATAAAGTGTCTGAAAGGGTAAGGCAGTTTCCAAAAATCATCACATCTGTGTACTTGCTATGGTGTGGTAGGCATGGTGCGCACTGTGTGGGGTGTGTGTGTGAATTGCATCGTGAATGGTGTATGTGCGTATGCCTGCATAAAATGTGAGTTTATGCGAGTGTGTGTGTGTGTGTGTTATGCACCGTGTAGAAGTATCGTAGTATGCATGCATTTCAACTATTCAAAATGTAACAAAATGGAAAAGTCATCTTTGGCCTGAAAGCGAGTTTAAATTATGAACAACATCACAAATGCATTTATTCATTTTCTCGTACCTATGTTGCACAGTGATGGATGCTGTAACCTTGACATAGCTTTTACGCCAATGTCCTTATATGCCGTCCTTGTGTGATCATGTCGTAAAAACACCATAGATTTAGGTTGGCGCGTGATGCTTTCTGGTGTGCCCACCAAAAATCCCACGGTGACTTCACTGCATAGAGCTTGGGAAAGTGAATATAGAGTTACTGGATTGTTAAGTGATGTTTAGTTTTGATTGTACACGATTAAACCATGAATTTTGATATTTCAGTTCTCACACCGGCTGAAGTACCATGATTCCCAGTATTTTGATGGACGGGAAGTTACCGAACCCGAGTGGCTGAAAGACTTGATCACTAAGATACAATTGAGGTCAGTTTCCATAATGGTCAAATAGTAGCCTTAACATTGGAATGCAGTGTCAGGTTTAACTATAGCAAAGTCAAGTATCCCATAGTTTGCACAATGTAATCTAAAACCCCCACCAATGTGGTTAATGGTAAAATTGTTTGATTTTAGGATTGCATGGCGGTATCTAACAATGTAATAAATAATTGGCCAGCTGAAGGCAAGAGAAGATCCTGTGTACATTCCATTGTGATTGGCAGATGGCCGATTTCAAGAATGACTATCATGTGATACCATGTGATATTCATGTGCTTGGGAGAATCTTCCGGGTAGCGATCTCTGGCTGGTTTCAAAGAACTTTTGCAAGCTTACCCAATTTTCAATCTGGGGACTAGAGTTTATTTTGAAAGCCTTAGTTGAACCGCTGTGAAGGACTCATTATTATGACAAAACCGAAATAAAACAAACTTATTGCCGGCGACACACTTTTGACAACTTGAAAATTTTTGGGGAATTATTTTAGGTTTTCCACTAAACTACATCCAGTGTAACTTTTATGAAAGTTATGGCGGGTCAAATATGATTTTTCTTTAAAAATATTTTGCCATGTCGTTCTATGGAGAATGGGCATATAGAGGGAACTATACTACAAAAATTATGACCGTTGTAGGCCTATATGGCCAGATTCCCACAATGGATTTGTCTGATTTTGCGGAGATAATAGCCCTTGAATGTCCCTACCATATCAGTGTCAAAAAAGTGTGTCGCTGTGATTAAAATTGATTCCAGAAATAGAGACAATTTGCAAGGGTCAAAACAGGTGTGTGATACAGCAAACTAACATAGAGAATGTTTAAAAAGATTTAAGGGACCATCTTCAAATCACTAAGGACTTACATTTACTGTCCTTATAAGGCGCTCAAATGTGTGATTTACGAACGGGGGGACATAATGGATTTGAATGCGACACAATGAAATGTTTTTAAAGAGACGGATTGATTCATGGGATACACAAGGGATCTTCTCTTGCTGAATGCTGTCAAGATGTAACCAATGCAATGATTGAACTGGGATATGTGATCGTTTTTAAAAAAAATTCAAATATAAAATTGTTAAAGAGACACTAGCACATTTGAAAAATAGTGTGCCCTCCAGATTTTTCAAAATTGATATTTTTGCATGATTGGAAAAGCCCTCACCTGAAATGATTAAGACCAAATCAGCGTCCTGCCTGGGTAAACAGAACAGAACGTTATAATTAATGTCGCCGGCGACATTAATTTAGCAGACGACGGAAATGGCGTTTAAAACAAGAAAACGCACGTCGTATGCATGTTTCCCACAGCATGCACCCTGTTTGACCGGTCTGTGACCTTTGGTTTTAATATCAATGAGTACGAGTCAATGATATCCATGGAATATACCATTTGTTGATTAGAGTTATGGAAAACTAAAAGTTAGCGTACAAACCTGGTGTCTATAACCTCTTATTAACGTCCTATCTTGTTTTTGAGTATGTTATTTTATGAGTGTAAATATCTGTATCTTATTCTAATAGCATGTTTTGTTTGATTTGTTTGTGTTGACTGTTATGGAGCTCTGAGTGCTTTTTGAAGATTTTGCGCCTTATAAGAACTATCTATTATTATTATTATTAGACTATCATTTGAAAGCCAATTTGAAGAAATTTAATATTTTTGTGAAAATGTGCCGGTGCCACTTCAATGTTTGGAATGTTTTGTGCTACCAGTAGAAAGGGCCAAATGTGAACTAAATGATCTGCTGATTTGACGCCGTGTCATTCAAATGAAGACTCACAAAACACAAGTTAAAGTTGGGTGACCTGATCATGGTCCGATTTTCTTATGTGTCTGACTCGCTATACAAAATGTAGCTGTGAAGCATATTTTCATGCTGTGAGGAAAGGAACTTCAATTTAAGTGAACAGTATTGTATAATGGTTGTTGTTTAAAGAAAGATTTTGAAAAGTCGAGAAATTTTTGTTTTAGGTTTTAATTGGAATGTCGTAAATACATATTTTTTGGGTAAGGGTCTGATGTTAGGAGAATAACATATTTAATTCTGTTGCTTTCAATATTTTGCTGGTTTTTGTTGTATGCAGGAGGGCGCTATCGTCCCTCATCGAACAACAACACACCAATGCCTTGGGTAGAATCCTACTCCAACCTGAGCACCATGGAACAGAGTACCAGCGAAGGACTGTCCTTTGAAGTGAGCCGAACCGGCGTCCCTGGTGGGCAGCCACGCATGGACACACCCCAGAGTGATGAATACAGAATGGGAGGATCTGTAGATGGCCAGCAAAAACACCAGTATGGAATGGGGCAACAGGAACAGGGTCAGGAAGGGTTTGACGGAGGGCAACAAGTGCAGGATCAAATGCAAGAAGGGGCGGGTATGTAACTTTGTCTTGACCTTGGGAAAAAAAAACAACACACATGAGAAAGACCTTTTTTGCTTTAGTGGTTAGTTATATAGAGAGACTAGACTTTAAAAAAGTTCCTGAAAGTCCTTACATTGCCGCAGTGCTTAAAATTATTACAAAATTTTTCTATGATTACCAACATTTCAAAATCATTAAACCCTAATGCCCCATCTGTCTCTAGTGAATCTCCTGGGAGTGAGTGAAGGAATAAGGGAGGAGGGGAAAGAGAAAATGGTAAATTCGGTTGGTCTCAAACCAGGGCCTTTCGGGGCCCCAGTCCCATAGCCAGGGATATCATGCTATGGCGGTGTCACTGGCCCGGCCAGCAATTTTGTGGCCCATATATATCTTCGTTTGTTGACGCAATTGGTACATCCGGGACTTGGTGCATTTTTTTCTCACTCAGTGCATTGGTGTTGTTGGTATTTGTGTTAGGATTAGTGTATGGAAAAAGCTGTTATTAAATTCTACTAGTCAATGAAGACAGAAGAAAAGCAGGGTCCCAGCTGATTTTATTTGGTTATACAAAAGGTTATATGATGAACGTAGCCAATCCGAGAAATGGAAGAAGGCGCTCAAAGTTGTACAGAAAAATAGACTATTTTGATTGGTTAATCAGAAGTCATATTCATTTAATAATAAGCCAATCAGATATACTTAAGGCGGGTATTCTGAAAGGTTAGAGTAACTTTAGACTTGGGTTTAAACCAGGCTAGTCCTAATGAGTGAACCTTTTTTCGTTCAAAATGATGTGAAAGTTAAAGTAACGGGTGAGAAAATCCTCAAGGATGGGCCATTCCGGCCATTCATGAGGAATTTTCTCACCCAGTACAGCACATTAGAGTATGTTGGAAGGAACAAAGGTCAATCATGAGGACTAACCCTGGTTTAAACCCAGGACTAAAGTTAGTCTCCCTTTCAGAATACCAGCCTACATACAAGGGTTACATATGACAAGTTCATAAACTGCATTCCAGGTGGTGGTTTAGTATGGACCCAAGTGGTTACTACCAACCAACAGACGGTACCAATGCAGGGATACCCAGAGTGAAGGGACCCCCTCAGCAAAGTTCATCTGGTTTTGACTGGGGCACACAGACAGCAGCAATACCCAGAAGTGGGCACAGAGGCTAATCAGCAGATGAGTGGCAACTACGCCCACTTTGGAGATCAGGTTTGTGCAAGTGATGTTAATCAGGGGTGATGTAGTCTGCCATGGCATGAGACATGAACTCGAATGTGAAATAATTTTGTTCTTGTATCAATCGAACAAGGAATTAAGTTTCACGTACGAGTACACGCATCGTGCCATGGCAAAATATTGCCCCTGCTTTGTGTGTGTGTGTGTTGAGGTGTGTGTCAATTTTCAATCAATGTGCATTTGGGACAGGCCCCTGCATGTTAACCCAGCCAATTTTGTCTGTTTTCTGTGATCTGCTTTCAAGCAATATGCCAACATGTATTCCACTTTTTAAGTTACCAGGTACTGTAATTTTTTCAAAGTGAAACTACTCCGGATAGAATTACCGGAATTATCAGCATTGCCATGGAGCCATGTCTACTTGGTTAGGTAACTTCATTACCAACTTCTACAGACAACAGGGCCATAAGTTCAGAGTTAGGTATTTGATTTAGATGACCAACTGAAAGATAATTATAAAATTTGCTCCATAGCCAACAAGCGTTAATATCTTTAGTAGATAGAGTGCCACTCTTTAAAATAAGTGGGAGGTCCCGATTTAATCTCCAATTGAGGTAATGTTTAACCACCTCTTCAAGGGAGAGATTAGTAAATGCTCATTTCAACATTTGTTTGTACATTGTGTTCTCCTCGATTCTCTTAACAAGCTGATGCAACAATTGTTTATTCAGGTGCATTCATTCACACATTTTGCATGAAGATAAGCTTTGCTGTGAGAAATAAATTATGGTTGGAGGGATGATCTCACACGTAACACACATTTGTGCGGTCCTAGGTCTTCAATATGCTTGGTTTATCCTTGTGTATGTATATATTTGTATTTTATGAGTTGAAATGAATAATTAATGATTAGTGTTGGTTTGTATGTAGTCTCATTTTGCTATGGAGACATTTAGGCTTTTGCTATGGAAACAAGAAGTCATAGACATGCCCTACAAAGAGTGTTTAAAGTAAACTAAGAATAAACCAAGCATTTGAGGATCAGTGTTTCCTCTAAGAATATTTACTTGAGCCAAAATGTTTCGGTGTTTTTTTTAATGGCACAAAATCAATGTCAAAAGTCCTTGAAGGCACTATCAGTGAATCAAAATAAGATTATTTTCATTTTTTGTAGTATTTTAGGTATCCTTACAAACCTTTCAAATGTTAAAGCAAAAAGTAACCATTGTGGGTAAAGGTCCATTCATACTTCACTGCAAGGCAATGTTTGCTTGCAGTGAAAATGGATGAAACCATCTCGGACTCAACAGCAGTAGTACGTTCAAATGTACTGTGCTGCTGCTGTGTTGAGTCAGAGAGGTTTTCATCCATTTTTCACGGCAAAAGCAAAGCAAATGCAGTGCAGTGAAGTATGAAGTGGACCCTTTATAAAACTGGAATGTTAGTCAATGCTGGATTCTTTTGTACTTATGGACACTTACTGTAATATGTTAGTTGACTAAACTTATTATTTTTCAGCACTTCTGTTTAATTTAATTAAAAAAAAAAATATACAATTAGTTTATTCAGATTTATCTTTAACATTTACAGTCCATGTTCAATTTTCAAATAGTGTAACACTTTCACATGGATCACTGATAGTACATGTACCTATTTATAGCTAAGTTTAAGCTATTCTTAAATTACAGATATCTAGTGCATCCAAGCCCTAATTTGGACCTTTTTTTTTATTTATTAAAAATCGCATTTGGCTTGATTTTGATAGTGAACCTTAAATTTAAAAAAAAAATTAATTTATTAACCTCAATATCATCAAGCCAGGCTGGAAACTCTGCATGCTATACAATTGTGTTCACAATCCTTTTTCGAGGATGTAATCAACTGTTTTTAAATAATTTCAATTCATTCATATGTAACAAAATGTTGCAAATTGCATGACTGCATGACAGTTTTTAAACCTAACCAATCACCTCCCCAACATCCTCTTCTCTCTTTTCTCACTCCTCCAACACTGCAGCCCTCTGATAAAACAAAACCTCCTAATTTGGATCTCGGTGCATCTGCAGCCAGCACACTATCTGAATATAGTACGACTAGGCGGCTAGCACCGCCACTGCTGAATCCCCTACCGATACAGATTTAGTCAACAGCGGAGCATCAACAGGCATTTGACTACTATGGCATGAGTACGAATATGGTGAGATGGAGCAAAGATATGAATATTGTGAATAGATTTTTTAAAACTCTTTGGCTGATATTCTGAAAGGTAGTCTAACTTTACACCCTGGGTTTAAAACAGGGTCAGTCCTACGTGAGTGGACATTTTTTCCCTTTCAACAAATTCTAAAATGTGCTCTAACAGGTGATAAAATTCTCAAGGATGAACCGAAGGCCCATCCATGAGGAATTTTCTCACCCGTGTACATTTAACTTTCACAGTATTTTAAAAGGAAAAAGGTCCACTCATGTAGGATTAATACTGGTTTAAACCCAGGTCTAACGTTACTCCATTTCAGAATACCAGCCTTAAATTTTAAATCTTCTAGACCAGGGATTTCTAGTTTAAATTTTGCAGTGTGGACATGAGAGAGAAAAATTACTGCTCACTGTGCAACTTATTCACTTGAAATTGCTTTTGCAATGACACATAATAGCTTCAAGTATTCATGCTGGTTCTAATCTAAGGTGAAGGGTCTATTTGTTTTTGAAGTGCATTGCATACTGTGTTAATTGTATCCTGTTTTTGTTGCTAAATATTAACACACATAACAAATTAATGCTTTCGTTTTACACCATTAATTTCAAGAAGCTCGTTCATTATCAAATCAATATCAGTTTTGTACTATAACTGTCAATAAGAATAGGTTTTAGCCGATTCTTATATTTTTGGTGACTTGAAAGGAGACTTAAAATTCCTCTTGATAGTTAATTGGAAAATTTTAAAAAAATGTCTATAAAAAAAATAAAAAAAATAAAAAAAATAAAAAATTAAAACCAAAACAAAATAAGGGAGTGCTGTTTATGTACTTTTTATCACTAACCATTAGATAAGTTAAGCTTTCAAGCTTTTGTGAAGGAAGCTTACAATACTTCTGGACAAAATAGCTAGGAATGAACATGTACCTCCATCAAATGCCTAAAAAAGAGAATCACCCCTTGCCTACGATGGCTCTGAAAAGAGCAATTACTCCTTGTCTATAATGGCTCTGAAAAGAGCCATCACTCCTTGTCTGTTGATGGCTCTGAAAAGAGCCATCACTCCTTGTCTATTGATGGATATGAAAAAGAGTCGCCATACCTTGCCTACTGATGGATATGAAAAGAACCGTGTACAGAGGTTCATCAGTAGGGGCAGCCTGCATGGTTCATTCCATGTTTTTGTCATGAAGAAGTTAAGGTTGCTCCTGAAGAAGTTTGATGTTCTGAACTTGTCCCATAGCAAACCCGATAAAGCTTGACATTTAGCGTCACCTAAAATTATGAGGACTTTATTGTGCCAACATTTTAAGTGTCGTTCATTGTAGGGACAGCTTCCAAAATACTTGAAAGAAATGGTTGTGAGTAGCCGATTTTAACTTCCATTGCCCAAATTTTTTTGTACACCCCGTTTCCATTTTTGACCTGAAATTGGCATATCGCTATGCATAATTTCTAGGCTAGCAGATGCGGACGTATTAGAGAGCAAATAGGAATACAATCTCCGCATTTAAAGTTGTAGACACTAATTAATACATTTTTTTTGTTCAGGGTAATCAATAATGGATACCCAGGTATGGAGGTGACAGCCAGGGGGGGCACCTTCCACAGTGAAGACCTGACTCCTCCCGACACCCAATGAGCCGCCACAAGGACAAGAACGAGTGGGGGCTCAACCCAAAATGACACCAAAACCTCAGATGCAACAGAAGGTACAACAAAATCCTGAAAAGACCAAGGAGAAGAACAGTGCTTAATCACAGAAGGTATGTGGATAAGCCACAGCTGTTTGACCCAATGCAAATTGTCTCTTTTATTTTTGAGCAATTGTAAGTGATGGCGACACAATTTGTTTTAGCCCATATTGATCTGACATAGAAGATAACAATATTTTTTTGGGGGGGGGGTAGGTGGTAACTTCGGTGGGGGGGGGTAACCAGAACAAACATGCTCTAAATAGCTGTAGCAATTCTAAAGCTATTTAGAGTGTTTGTTCAAAATAAACCCCTCCCCCCCCTTGTGTCAGATCAACATGTGGACCTAGTTTGAAAATGGTATTTATTCTGTCTCAGTGATTGAACTGGCTTTGCCATATTTCACAGCAAGAAACTCTGCTGAGGGTATCGTTCTTTGACTTTAAAATATGGTATTGTAGGTTTCAATTGATGAAGAGAGAGAGAGAGTAATGGTTTATTAGAAAAAAAAACATACCTCTATTCTATAAATCAATGATCATCTCTAATGATGTTGGAACCAAAGAACATTTTCTGGCCCCGTTTGGTGCTTATTGTATTTACTTAAGGAGTTTTTAAGTTATGAGGTCTTTTCCAAATGGATTTTTGGACTATAATAAAAGAGTCCTATGCTATCACGTAGAAAAATCGAGCGTGGTTGCCGTTGCTTAACGCCTTACTAGTTTTTTATGGCTTGTGATTGCACTGAAATTTGGTGTCGTGCAAGGCTATGATGATTATGCCAGAAACGCATGTTACGGATTTGATTTGGTTGGTCTTTATGTCTTTTTTAAGGTGTTTTGTTGCGAGAGATCCGATTTTTCCTAGTATAAAATTTCGCATGTGTGACGGTACTTAGTCATTATGAAGATGCGAGAGGGTGGTGTGAGCGTGGTTGGATTTGCGGGATATAATTGTAACTTGCAACGAGTTGATGTGGTATGAATATGCCTTGTCTGTTGTGATGTCGTCTGTATTTGTCAAGGTCTACCTAAACCATGAACTTACTCCACCGGTTCGTTCTTAATTAAAAAGTCTGTCTCTGTCGATCCAAAAATTGCTTTGTAATCGTGTCTATATTATATTCAGTATCAATAGCCATGACATTCATTAAAGCAATAATTTTAAAAAAAATCAGAATATCCAAAGTTTTGATCCCCACGATACAACCAGGAGAATTACCTACTTGATAACAATTATATTAACTCTCTGATAAAACATAGCGATTGTGCTAATAAATAACATCATGACGTCACGCTGTTTACATTCATTGGGAATTCCCAGAGCGTAAACGTACTCACAGTGTTCGTAATACGTCTGTCTATGTCGATCCAAAAATGCTTTGTTGTGTAATTATTTATATCAGTTAATATAGTCATGGACAGATTTTCATGATTAGGAAGCAATCAGATATCCAGTTTGATCCCTACGAGCCTACCTCCTTGATCAAAAATAGAGATTGTGCTAATTAAATATTCCATGATATACCCCGTGTTGAACATACATGGGAATTCCCAAGAGCGTGAGACACGGTCCCATGAATGAACTATTCCTTTCCCTGGCGCGTGATGATTGCGGGACTTTCCAAAATAAGGTTAAAAAATAATAGTCCATGATTAACACGAAAAGCGATCCAGATACAAGAAAACAAAATATAAGTCATTGAAATGCCCTTTTCGACCAATCGGAAAATACGTACGTAAATCTTGGCATTGAACTCTGTCACGGTTCAGTTTACACCAATAGAAAACTGCCGGGTCACGTTGTCGTCGGGTTCTTTGATGCCATGAGGCAGGCCGGCCGCTCTGCATAATTTATAAAAGGGGTGGATCAGATGTTAATTCACAAAAGGGGCCGAAAGAATCGACAATAACATATATGTAATATCCTGGTTCTAATGAAGTTATTATCGTACTATATTAATTCATGGTTAGGCTACTATATCATGGCTTATTTTACGCGAAGTTGAGTGTTCGCAAGTGTACAATTTTCGTTGTTTGGTATCTTATAAGGTGGCTCTGTATTGTTTCTAATTGGCCTTGATACATTGTTGCTGTTCGGCTAGGTCATGGCCATAAACACCAGGCTCGTGGTCCCGTGATAGCACAGCAAGCCATTAAATTAAAGAAAACCGCGGACATATATTCATAATGTTTCACGATGGCAAAATGTTCGAAACAGAAAATTTAATTTGTAAATACATCGGCAGTATACGGCCTTAGAAGGAATCACGATGGCCCTGACGTCTGTGTATCTGTATCGGGTTGGTTCAAAAAATGTTAACCTAACATTATTGCCATGACCGGCATTTATTGACCGATGTTCACACATAGGCCTACAGCACAATATTATATGTCACTGGCATTAATGGTCCTTGGGTAGTGCCCCAGAGTACCTTTCGCGCGAGTGGGGTCGCGAGTAGAGGTCGTTTCCCAAAAAAATGGTCAGAATTATAAAATGCTTGGTGTATCAACGTCGATCGATTATTATGACACTTAAATAAAATGGCCCCTGGTAGAGTCCCACCACTTGATGACTCATGTGACCTTAAACTGGTCAGAATTATTAAAATGCTGGTGTATCCCACATATGGTGATGATTTTTTATGAATCTTCGTTACAATGGGCCTTGGGTAGTGTCCCAAAAATGGTCGAATTATACAAATTGCTTGGTGATCAAGAGTCGATCGATTCGATTTCTTGACACTTAGAAAAATGGCCCCTGGTAGAGTCCCCCATGTTGATGACCTCCTCATGTGACCTTTGTGACCTCGTATGACCTGAAAATGTAACGAATTATAACATTGCTTGTTGTATCCACTATTCGATCGTTTTCCTGGACACCTGATACATGTGGGGCCCTTGGTCGTGTACACATGTTGGTGACCTCATTTGACCTTTGTGACCTCATGTGACCTTAAATTGGTCAGAATTATACAATTGCGTGTATATAACATAATGTCGATCGAATTTTCATGCACTGGATTGATGCATTAGACCTTGGGTAGTGTCCCAAATGTTAATGACCTCATGTGACCTTTGTGACTAATGTGACTTAAAATGTCGAATTATAAAAATTGCTGGTTATCCACTGTTGATCGGATTTTCATTACACTTAGTTACAATGCCCCTTGGGACAGTGCCCAACAGTTGGTGACCTCACATTTGACCTTGTGAACTCAGTGACCTTAATTGGTCAGGGAATTATTAAACAATTTGCTGGTATATCCACATAATGTCGATCGATTTTCTACTGAACTTTAAGATGCCTTAGCCCTTGGGAGGTCCCCCATGCTTGGTGACCTCATGTGACCTTGTGACCTCAGTGACATAAAATGGTCAGAATTATAAAATTGATGGGGTATCCACCTATGGTGATCGATTTTTATGACTATTAGTTTACAATGGCGCCTTGGGTAGTGGTCTCCAAAATGGTCAGAATATAAAATTGCTTGGTGAATCCACAATGTCATCGATATTCTTTGACACTATAATAAATGGCCCCTGGTTAGAGTCCCACATGTTGATGACCGCAATGTGACCTTTGTGAACCTCATATGACCTGAAAATGGTCCGAATTATAACATTGCTTGGTGGACCCCATATTGATCGATTTTCAATGACACTTGGATACAAAAATTGGCCCGTGGGTAGTGTCCACATTTTGTTGTTGATCCCTTATGTGTACCCTAACAAAGGTCAGAATTATAATATTGCTTGGTGTATCCCCATATGTTTATCGCTTTTTCATGACCTTAGTTTACATGACCCTGTGTCGTGTCCCACATGATATGGGAGCTCAATATTAAGCCTTTTATAAACACACTCAATTTGACCTTCTGTGACCCCGGCATTTGGCCTTTGTGCCTTCATGTGACCGTAAATTTGAGTCAGAAAATTATAAATTGCTTGGTGTATCCACAAATGTTGATCATTTCCTTTGACAATAAGATAAATGGCCCTTAGAGTCCCACCTGTTGGTGACCTCATGTGATCCAGGTCCCACCTCGTGTGACGCGGGGTGAAAAGGGTCAGAATTATAACATTGCTTGGTGTATCCACATATCTATCGAGTGTGTTCTTGACACTTAGGTACATTCGCCTTGGGTAGTGTCCCACAGTTTGGTGACCTCATTTGACCTTTGTGACCTCATTTACCTTTTGTGAACCTCCTGTGACTAGGGGTGAAATTCCCGGGAATTTTCCCAGCGGAAAATTTCCATTGAAATTTTGGGAATTTATGGGTTTTAATTTTCGTGAATTTTGAAAATCTTTCTTCCAAACAATGTCATGCTCTTCGGGTTAGGATATTTCTCTGTAAACGAAATGCTTCAGAATAACATACAGCAAAAACAAGCATGTTTTAAACAACTGAGAAAATTATGACCACCACTCTTTAACAAAGCAAAACATATTTGGGACAGTTATTTCTAGTCTATCCATGCTGGTCTTTGTTAATTCTTTAAACCACCCAACCCCTTGAGTTTAACCTTAAGATTTAGTAGTAACCTTATATTTTTCAAAATCAATTTCAACTGAATGGATATTCGGCAATCAGTGAATTTTTTTAAATCCAAATTTCCCACCATTTTCTTATTTGTAGCCCATTTGGGGTTGATTTTATGTGGCATATGATAATCTAAAATGCCCTAAGTTAGGGCTAGCAAAAGGTGCACTCTAGAAACAACAAAATCTATCAAAAGGACTAATATCTTGTCGAGGGATGCTTAATAATAGAAACTAGATTACAAATTACCAAAGTTCAATAAATGCAAATTCAAAGATCCTTACAAACAAAAGGACTTGTATTTTATAGTACAAGGTCCAACAGAAACACGAACTTTTACAAATTTTTTTTGTGGTATGAACTTGACTAGATCTAATACTTTTGTTTCTGTAAAATCTGAAATAATAGTACTTGTAAAACTAATAAAAAGCTTTCATTATTGACCTGTAGCAATACAGAAATGCATATTCTTAAAGTGCAACAAGATATTCACAAGTGTCCTAAAATGTGAAAATTCGGATTTTGTGCACTGATGCAAAGCTTTCTATCAAAAATATCCCATGTGAAAAGATTAACCTGAGAAATATTTCGCTGGTACAAACTTTTGAAATATTTCTAATTTACTATAGTAGCAAATACTAAATGCAGCCTATGTTTAAATTGAAATCAAGCAAATCAAAATCAGCCTTTTTGGTTTTTACTTTGAAGCATTTCTGTATCCAAAAAGAAATTCTATTGGGGGTCTTAGCTTTGTGAAATCACTACATGTGACCAACAATTATGGATGCCCCAAAACCTCTTGCTGCACCTTTAATTGCACAAAAACATTCATACTAGAAAGAATGCCGAACACTTTTTCAAATTTTCCTGGGGAGGAATTGTTAAAATATTTTTAAACTTAATTCGAAAATTGAAATCCAATATATTTCCCGGTCCTTCAAATTTCCCGGAAAGTTTCCGGGAAATTGTCAAAAATTCCCGGAAACTTTCCACCCCCTTTGCAACCCACCTGTGAACCTTAAATTGGACAAAATATACAATGCTTGGGTGTCATCCACAAATGTGGATCGATTTCCTTGACACTTAGATAAATGGCCCGTAGACATGTTGGTGACCTCATTGACCCCAGGTCACACCTGTGTGACCTTAAAATGGTCAAATTATAACGTTGCTTGGTGTATCCACATATTCGATTGATTTTCATGACACTCAGATACATGGGCCCTTGCAGGGGGGGGTTGGTGGTCCACATGATGTTGACCTTAGATCATATATTCTTTGCCCTTTTAATTAATCCTAACCCTTACCATGATCAGTGTTACTTCAAAGCCTAAATTGGAACCTTTATGTGCCATAATTACAATATATGCATACGCTTGCAGCCTACTTTACAACATTACACAGCCTTTTCTTACTCACATGGTAGACTATTACGGCAGCTACACCATGACTACCGCGGCAGTTACGACACAGTACACACGGGCTAATTGCGAGGCCTGCAAGATAGGCTTTACAAAGTACCAGTTATTAGTTACAGTAATGTGGCTACTCTATAGTACCTACCCCATGGCTACCCTGTAGTTGCCCACAAGGTGGAGAGAAGGTGGATTTTGGGAACAGTAACGTAGTAGCCACACAGCTACCACGTAGTACTTCAAGGTTACCATGACGCCATTTTGAGAGTGACTGAAAATTTGACCTAATTTCATAAGAAGGCGTTATACACTTTTCTCGTTTGTGAGCATTTTTTGATGTTTTTTTTAGGAAAATCAGTATGAAATTCAAATCGGGCGATCATAAAAAAAAACCGATTCCCGCCATGTAGCAAAAAATGCAAGTATATGGCAAAAAATATCTATAAAATATATACAAAACTAACACAGAACCTAACCAGTGATGTTTGTCTAATGGGTAGGTAATCCATTTTACTCGGTGGTAGCTGTGTGGTAACACTATGACGATATTGGCTGGTGTAAAAATGTCATCAAATAATTATCAAAATAATACACCACTTCTTATAGGTCCATAAACTTATCACTGATAGCCTCGTCATGTTATGAGCGAACATTATAGCTTTATTCAGGCCGTCAATTTGAAGCGTGTCCCCACCCTCCTCACGGGTCGCCATATCGCGCCCGACTCTACGTCGAACTTCAGGTCAATCTTTTCTTGCTAATCGTGAAGTCCCTGGCGTTGCGTTTTATTTTCATTTGGTGAAGCTTTACCTATAAGTTTTTTGAAAGGGGTGAAGCCTTGACGTGTTGATTTTTGATTCCTGTTGATAATACCGTCGAATCCATTACCGGCGGTCGCGGCGAAAACATGTCGAAATCGTGCAATTTCCTCACAGTCCTCACAAAGCACCTGAAGAAATCACCGCCGTCCGGCGGATCACCGTACAACAGAGAGTCGGGCAGCACGGCACTTATGAACCTAAGAACAAATTTGGTGTAGTTATTGTTATCAAAATCAATAATTTTGTGCGACGCACGGGGTATCCACTTAACCACGCTGCTAACAGGTTTGAAGGGGTACACCTAAATGGGTCGTATTGAAAGAGTAATGAATCTAGTTGGGATAAACCGAGATCATGACTGATCAACGTTTAGCTTTATGTCTACCACTCCTGTTTTGTACAACTTTATCAAACAAATCGATGGATAAATAATTGCCTTGCGATCAGCCTGATTGCCGAACTAACCATTGGCTGTAACGTTAATGCTTTCTCATTATTTCAAGGGAATTGAAAAGAACTTAAATATTTAAATCACTAGACCTATTAAATAAACCAACCTGTATGAACTATAGGGTATGCCCCCTACATCAGATAAGATGAAAATAAATAACAACATGCTCGTCTCAAGCAAGAAATTATAAAATTACCGGTTATAATTTTAAAGTAACTAAGGCCAGCCTTCCATCACACACACGCCTAGTCGGCGGCAAACCAAAGCAAAGGAAAAGCAAAAGAGATACCCGGGTGAAAATACATAAAACAAAACAAATATGGACATGTAATAAAGATGAGTCGATTTTGATTCGGTTGAAAGTGATAAACCTATATTCCTATCAGCAATGATCGGTGCAATTAATAGACCATGAAAATATTGCCACCGTCCTGTTACACAAAATCCGACTCGCGAACTTAATGAAAAAACGTACCAAACCACATGGTCGTAATGGCCGTCATAGTTGACGGGTTTCCCACTTCGCACGTCAAGGGTTCCATCCACGTGCCTTTTGAGCTGCTATTTCCTCGATACTTGTCTTCCAGATTTAACTCTTACTAAAAATTTATGATTATTAATTATCTTCGTAAAGTTTATGTATTGTTTTTCGGTTTTTAACTTAATATTTGCGTACAATTGGTGTTATAAGTTGCGTTAATCGTCAATGATCTTGAACGAGCTTGTTGTGAAAACTGAGCTTTGATGTAAAACTGTAATCATCAGATGTAAATAAAAAAAAAAAGAGGGAGGGAAAAAAAAAAAAAAAAAAAAAAAAAAAAAAAAAGAAAAAAAAAAATGCTTTATATGTGTGCCGCTCTAACCCGACAGCACATTCGATCGTTCTTGTTTGCCGATTGATCCTGGAAGACCCCTTCCTTTTGATCCGATTGTTTGTGGTTTAGCTCAATATTATTAATATGGGGAAGTTTTTGACAGCATTTAATGATGTTTCCCGGCTAATATTCAGTGTCAAATGTTGTTTTAAACCAGAAAAGATGGTATTTGAACGAATGAATTACTGGAATCAAATTTTCAACACCCGACGAATAACGGCTTCGGGAAAAAGTTAATTGAATCACACAACCTATAGTAGGCCCTCGGGGAAAGGAATAACATCACGGTTCATCACAACATCAAAGGTAATCTTGGATCATTAGCTCCATCATTTTAGGAACCAAGGAATTTCATAGCTACGTTTTTTTTTCAGGCGAAATAGTTAACAGCAAAAATTAAAAGTAAATTTTTATTTCAAAACGTCAGGACATCGATTACCCGGGAGATTACCCAAATCATTACACTGACTGATTCCTTTACCCAATGTTGCCTGAAATATATGCATTTCCCTTCTGATAAGTGGATGCCCAAATTAACCCATAATCCACCCCCACCCCTAAAAGATAAATGGGCTCGACCAGTGCCCCCAGGACACACCCTGTAGACCCTTAGTCTCTTCCCTCAATCTCAATTCCCGTTTTGGGCTGTTACCAAGACGGACCGCTTGTTTACCGAACCGCAGCTCTGCTTAAATTTACAAGGCCAAAATTAACTGAGATTTTGATACTGACTAGTGTCATCTCATACGGAATACTCCCACTACTACCTGAAACCATACTACTGGAATATTTGGTATATCCTGGATTTTATAACGCACTTTTCTGACCGAATAAACGGAGACTTTTACACCGTCGGAGAGCTCGTTTTTTGTTCCTTGGTGCCGCCATTGCGGTCATGTGAACTGTGTAGCGGGAAACAAGGTAAACAAAGGCAGCCATTGACGTACTTGTTTGCTGCTTTGACTGCCTTTGACTATATGGTGGTTTGTTATGTTAGCTTGTTGGTCGGGCTTGCTCGATTACAATTTATGTGGTCTGGTTTGTGGCGTAATTATTTTATTATTATCTTGTGGTATACTTATCAAATAGTGAAACTGGTGTGAAAATTTCTTTTAACCTTCGACTCAGTTACGGAGTTGGTTTTTGTGTCTTGACGTTTGCGTACCGGGAAACCTCCACGTCACCCTGGTTATTTTTCTTCTTTAACGTTTTTTTATTTGCGCACGCTTTTCCATCTAGCAATCGTCGCTCACTCGCCCCCCGTACTTATGGCGCACAATTGCGTTTGCTGCCCTGCCTCTATTCATGAGTGGGACCCCCATCCCTTATGAATCGTGCAGGCAATGTTCCCGCACCGACATGTGCTCCTCTTTCTGTCTCGGACTTACGGATGCTCAGTTGGCAATCATTGAGCATGTTACGCCGCCCGTGCGCGACACGAAGGGGGGGGGTTGTGACGGGCTCCGGCACGGGGTGCGTCCAAGGCACTCGCTGCTGCTCTTGGTGCTCCCGAAGGTGAGGTGGCTTCGGCTGCTTCGCGAAGCGTGAGGTGTTGGCTTCGGGCCGTCTCCGTGGCGTATCATCGGCCGCTGGCTCCCTGGTTTCTGCCCTAGGGGCTGCTCCGGTGCTGGCTGGCGCGGTCTGCGCTGCCACCCCCAGGGGGGTTGGCGGCTGAGGGCAAGTCGGTGGTGGTGAGTGGTGATGGTGTGGCCCAGGGTCGTCCCGCGGGCTGATCCCTCGCCTTGATGTCCACACCAACGGGTTGCGGTCCCGTGTCTCGGGCAGTTTTTTCTTCGACCGGACCACGGTAGCCATCACTTCGGGGTATGTCCACGGCAAACCTGGGGCGGGGGCTTCGGTATCCCTTGGGGGGACGCCGCATGTGTTGGCTACGCTTGCTACACCCCGCATGTCTAGCCTTGCTTGTCATGCATGCCTTCTCAGTTGACGCCGCAGGCTGTTCCGGGCCCTTCGGGGCTTGGTATCGGGTGCGCTCCGCGGCTTGGCCTCCGCAAGCCCCAGCCTGCTAGGTCGGCTCAGGCCTCTCTTGCTGGTTACCCTGTTGGTTGCAGTTCTGGTCCGCCGGCCTCTTTCCGCGGCGGGTCCGCCTATGGTGGGGTACCCGGTGGGTGCCCTGCCACTGGCGTTCCTGCGGGGCAGCCCTTGTGGCCTACCCTGCGGGGACACAGTACCCGCTGCAGCCTACCTTCTCAGGTTACGCTGGGGGGGCGTCCCCGTCCGTGGCCTACCCACCCCATTGTGTCAGCTGGACTGCTGGGTCGTGTCAGTCTGGTTGGTCTTTCGACCGGGCTCCCGCTTGCGGGGCCCCTCCAGCTATTGTGCATTCGCGCCTCCGCCGTCGGCTGCCCATCCGGCAGGCACCAGTTTCTGTCGGGGCTGCATCTGACCTGCTTTCCTAGCGGGCCATTTTGCGCCACTGCTGCAGCAGTTGGTCTCCTTCCTGGGAGCCAGTCAAGCTGCGGCGTTACAGCCTGGTACGGGCCCCTGGCAGGGCGTCCGTACCCGCTCCCTACCCTTCGGCTTACGTGCCGGGACTTGGGTGGTCGTCCCCCCACCTTCTCGGTCTGTACCCCCGTCAGGTCGTGCTGGGTGCAGCCGAGCCTCGTGGCTCCTGCACCTCAGCCTACACCAGTTGGTTTGGTCCCTGCGGGAGGCCTTGGTGGCGCCGCCCAGGTGGCGACGCTTGGCCCTCCGCCTTCTTCCGCGCCTGCTGCACCGTCCTCTCAGGACTCTACCAGCCGCAGACTTCCAACGTTTCGGAAGACAGCGCCGGCGGGGCGGACTCAGCCTCGGAGGTAGGTCACCTTGGTGCCACTCCTTCGCAGCCTTCGACGTCCGCGGCAGCTTTTCGGAGCAGGAGGAGGTGGACTGCTCTTCCCGCGTGCCCCCCTCAGGTGCTGCGTAAGGGCGCCGATCGCTTGGCCCTGTCTTGGCGCGCCCCTAGCGGCGTGCGTATGGGGACAGCTCAAATCTGGGCTTCCCCCATCCCGCCCTCCGGACCGCGTCCAGGCATTGTCGCTTCCCCACAGACGTAGGTCTAATGTGGAAGCGCTCCGGGGAGATTACTCAGAAGCTCTCAACGTAACCCGTGAAACCTTCGCCAGTTCCCTGAGAACTGCTGAAGGAGTCTATGACTCCTTCCTGAGAACTCCGACCATCGATCTTGACCTGGCAGCCAAGTTGCCAACGAGCAAGGCCGCCCCGACTGGCTTCTCCCCCTTCTGAGAGGACGCAGCTGATGCACCTAGACCTGGCGGTCACCTCTGGTATCAGACTGGGCGCTTTCTCGATGTGTCCTCGCCAACGATATCAGATCCCTCGTTGGGCGAGGGTGGAGTTGGCTCCCGGAAGCCCTGATGCTTTGACTGTCCTAGCCACGCTAGTGACTCGGCAGACAGAGCTTCAATATGTCGTTGGCGCGTCGCCTGAGCTTCTTGTGCGACGCGAACGCCTGCTTTCAACACTCTTCACAACTTCGCACCTTGAGTTCCGATCTCGCATCGGACTCTCCAACACCAAGCCCGAGTCGCGGGCGTCCTCCTTCGGAGGCTCGTGCGGCGACTCACTGCTTGCGTCACGGAGCTGTGTGAGTCGGAGCAGGAGGCGCTCACGGATGCCTCAGGCGAAGATACTCGCGTGGATCTGCGGCCAAGAGAAGAAGAAAGCAGATCCGCTCTTCCTTCCATCGTCCGCCAAGCAGGGGAAGCCGGCACCGCCTCAGCAACCCAATAAGCCCGCAGCTCCGGCCACTTCCTACCCAAAGTCCGGGGCCAGTCCGAAGACTCACCTCACCCCCCTCCCAAACAAGGCGCCTGGGAAAGGGGAAGAAGTCTTCGTCCTGAGGGTACGGCGGCCGCGGGACCCTCTCCCTCGGGAGAAGGACCTTACCACCAAGGGGTCCTTTGTTCTTGGACCGCTCCCTTTATTTCTCCTCTCCTTTTCCCTCCCTTCCCATTCTCCCCCTCATCCTTTGTTTTTATGTTTTTTCCCTTTTTTCCCAGTGGCATAGAGTTCACCGCGGAATACCCCCGCCGACTTCCCACCAGAGACCTACCCCCCTTCCGGGGTAAACCGAGAATCACTTCTTCGGACGAGGGGTCTCGGCGCTGCTCCGGCGAAGGGTTCCATCTCCCCAGTCGACCCTCCCTCCACCGAGGGTTTTGGTCGACGTTCTTCTTGGGGGCCCCCAAGAAGACCGGGGATTGGCGTCTCATCCTGAACTTGAAGCCTTTGAATCAGTTCATCAGGCCTAAGAAGTTCAGGATGGAAACCGCTCCTCGCGTCGATCCTGCGCTGTCCTTGGAAGGGGAGCTGGGCGTCTTTTCTTTGGATCTGAAAGTCGCCTACCTGCACGTCCCAGTCGCCAAACTCGACTGTCGCTGGCTCAGATTTCATCAAATCCAGGGCCAGTCGTTCGAGTGGACGTGCCTCCCCTTCGGACTTTCCCATCCACCTCTCCCACGGGTCTTCACGATGGTGACCCGGGTAGTGGGCGCCTTCTCAGCTCAGGAGGGGGTCAACCTCTGTCCGCCTGTATCTGGACGACTGGTTGAACTACGGTCCCGTCTCCCCGGCGACGGCCGACATGGTCAGTCCGTACCGTTCAGGTCGTGCAGAGGTTGGGCTACATTGTCAACTTCGACAAAATCGATCCTTACCCCTCTCACTCGGACCTGAGGTATCTGGGGTGCTCGGCTGGCCACTAAAACTGCTGCTTTCCGGGCATTGCAGATGAGCCGAACGGCCGCTGCGGGTGATGTTCGTTGTTTCATGCTGCGACGTCCATGGCGCTGCTGACGTCAGGCCCCGCTCGAGACTGGGCTTCGCCTTCTAGGCTTGATTGCCAGTCCCGTCGACCTGTTCCCGTAGTGGTTCGTCTTCACATGAGGCTGCTTCAAATGCAACCCGGACGGTCCTACAACGGCCGTCAAGCCTCCATATTCCCCGTCTGATCCCTATCAATACAGGGGGCCGGGAACACCTGCAATGGTGGTCTCACGCCCCAACCGGACCTCAGGGGATCTCTTTCCCTGCGCCTTCAGTCGATGTTTCCATCACGCGGACGCGTCGAGTCGGGTTGGGGGTTTCACACCCTAAGACCTCAGCGCCTCGGGGACGTAAGTCCCTGTCCGAGGCCCAGGCCCATGGCAATCGCCTCGAACTGTGTGCAGTAGAGCGAACTTCTTGTTCACTTCGAGGCGAAGGTGACCAACTCCAGTGGCCTAGTACAGTCGGGACCAACTTCCACAGTGGTGGCCTACATCAACAGGGGGGATCGGTCCCGGGCCCCTGTGTTAGACGCCTTGCGCATCTTAGCGTGGTGTCGAGATCGGGCCATCACGATGTCCGCAGTCCACATTCCGGGTGCCTTCACAATTTCTTGCGAAGATTCTGTCACGCGGCAGGAGACGGCCCCTCGGAATGGATACCTGACCGAGGATGTCGTACGGGAGATCTTCGAGAGGTTTTATGTTCCTCAGATCGGACTGTTCGCCTCGAACCTGAGTCACCAGCTCCCTCTGTACTGGACCCGGACTCACGACCCGGGTGAGTACGCAGTAACGCTCTGGCGATGGGACTGGTCGGGATCACGGCCTACTATGCCTTCCCACCAATTCCAATGCTGCACCACGTGGTGGCGAAAATTGGGCGGGAGGCATCCCGTCGTATCCTCATCGATCCCTTTGGCCCAAACACCTTTGGTTTCGGTCGATGGTGGATCGATTGGCGGCTGCTGCCGCGAGTCTACCGATACGTCCGGACCTGTACCCTCCGGAAGGAGGAGCGCCAAGTCGGTCGCTGGAGCACCTAGCAATTGACTGGTGGCCATTATCAGGCAGCGATGCCGAGATGATTTGGCTTTTCGCAGAGGGCGCCTCGCTCATATCGCGGGAGGAAGAAGGAAGTCCACCACGGACGCTTACTCTAAGCGTATTGGACCCTACTTCCGCTGGTTGTGAGCGAAGAGATCGGTGTCTCCGGCTCGGGCGTCTGTAGCCGAGATCGCTGACTTTCTCACTGATCGCTTTGTTAGCAGACTTGAAACTTCGACTTTTAGAAACTACAAGTCCGCTAATCTTAGCGATCCATAGAGGTTTAGAGCGTTTCTGCGATGACGGATCTACAATTAATGACGATGGCTCGATCCGTCCCCTTCTAGAGGGGATGTTTAATAAACGACCTCCGGCCAGGAAAGCGGTCCCACCCTGGGACCTTAATACTGTCTTAGACTATTTAGTGAAGCCCCCGTTTGAACCAATGGCGAGGCATCACTAAAACATGTACAGTCCACCATTAAGACAGTCTTCCTGGTCGCTCTCGCCTCTGGGAGAGATTGCATCGGAGATCAAAGGGGGTGAATTTAATCTTCTATGTCAGCGGTCAGAATTCTATAGGGACAGCGTCAAATTGTTCTTCAGGCCGGATTTCCTGGCGAAAGAGTCATCCTCATTCCGACACTCACCAATTATCTTACCCCGAATTGCATGTCACATATCGGTGGCGGGAAGATAGCTTGTGGTGTACCTGTTCGGGCCCTTGAGGACTACAAACGTTTAAAACTCGTCCGCTCAGGGGCTTCGAACCGACTCGTTGTTTACACAACGCTTCCCCCAAGCGTGTCCGCGTCTAAAACGAAATTGTAGATGGATCAGGATTAGCGCTGTAATTAATGATCCACGCGGGTGATCAGGAGCTCCTCAAGCTCGTGCCCATTCTGTTCGTTAATATCCCCTTCGTCATGGGCCAATATTACCGCGCGGATTCAGCATTGCCGAAATCTGCGAGGCTATGTCGTGGAGGGCTCCCACAATTTTCGTCGGTGTTATACAGAAACTTACAAACTCCCCAAGAGAATGTGCGGGCAATCCTGCAGAAAAAACACTCAAATTCAACTTCACTAACATAAAGTCTCCATCCGGTGCCGACTGTGACGATCGCCGGAGTTATTCCGTTGTTAAGGTGAGATCTATGTGGGACCACGAAGTTTATGTTTAATGGCCTTTAGGTCTTCTTTAACATATGTACTTGATGTTTAGTGTGGTTCGC